>JAQIVE010007046.1:0-10859 GCA_034698285.1 Sminthurinus bimaculatus
CTCTCTCTCTCTCTCTCTCTCTCTCTCTCTCTTTTGTCTGTCACAATTGCAGTCTGCTGAGGATTAAGTCTTAAAATAGCAGGACATTGTTGATTCCAGTTCTATTTTGGTCCCCACTTATTAGCATAATATATGTATCATAGTCATCTCTTGGCTGCGTGTAAAAATGTAAGAACATTGTACAAGTTGTTGTCCTTTCTCAAATTTCCATTACATGAAACACAACGTTGAGATGACTCTTAACTTGTTTCTTCAATTCCCAAACGTATTCAGGTTTGACATTTTGGGCACATTCAGTCAGACAATAATAAATACTTAGATACGATGCAATGGGAAAAGTTAAGTAGACAGTTAAAGGTGGAATTCCACCATAAGTTTCGGCTCATCGGGTATTTAGAGCATCGCAGAATAAAGAGCAGTTTGATCACAGTTCAGTCGTAATGTTTCAATAGTCGTGTTTTACCCGAAATTAGTCAATTACATGCTGTTTATACACTAATTACACTATTTTTGCCAAAACTCACAAATGAAAAAAGGCAGGACGCTATCAAGAGCGTCAACAGACATATTAGAAAGAGAAGAGGGAGAGAGAAAAATCAAGTTGTCCATGTATTTACACGCGATGAGTAGAGATAATGAATGTGGAGATAGGTGATGGTTAATTTGTGACATTGTTGAAAGGTTGACGAAGAATAAAGAATAAAAGGGAAAGAAAGGAGAAGAAAAAGAAGATTCCAGGCCATAAAACTGCGTACACATAAACTGCGTCCCACCACACCAAAGTCTTGAGACATGACGTAAACGTTGTTGCGAGATGCAGAGGCCGAGACATTCCTCTGCACCAACATTCGACATTCTTTTGGCGACACAACTGGCCATTTAAAGACAAAAAAAGACGGAGGAATTAAAGACGATGATGAAGAGGAGTACCTACATATATTAAAACCTAAAAGCTTCCACACACAATGAAAAAGCGAGAGGCATAGCACGAGTATAGTATGTACGAGTAGGTATACTGAAAGGGGAAATGTCCTGCTCTAGGTCGCCAATGTCGTTCAAGTTAATAATATGCAACTTGTGAGAGATCAGGTACATCCATGCGCCACCGTGACTAATGCACACATACACACTACACACACTCACGCAATTTTACGATCTATCTATTGTTACCTATGTAACTATCTGTGCATACAGAATAGTCCGTAAACTCTTCCTTTCCAAGATTCTTCCCTGTAAATATCTACTTACATCTTGTGCCATCCAAAAGTTGCAGAGGCGATGAATGGGAACAAATTGAGTGGAGAAAACAAGAGACTGCATAATTACTTACATCTTAGTCAACACTTTATAAGGCATTTCACTCACACAAAAAGGATGAAAAAGATAATAAGATTACTACTACTACTACTACTACTATTACTACTACATATTTATATTAGATCATCTCACGCTTAATTTAATTAATAAGCTTCTCTGGGGCAGGAGCTCAGCCATCCAAAAGGTTTCCATATCGAACATCAAAACATCACCTCAAGTCACTATATATAGTTGGATCTTTGATCATATATATTTCCATTCACGGGTTAAGATTGCATGAAATAACTGCATATACATAAAAATGAACGGGGTGGTTTCCCTTACCAAACTTCAACAGCATAAGTATGACTCATTTTATATTTTTATAGTCTCCTCTCACTCACATGGGAATATTTATGAGGAGCTCATGTATGGAGAGTACAGCCACAGACTGATGACTCCTCATCTCATTGTTAGCTACCTCTTTAACTTATATACTAGTTTATTATTTGTCACCATATCCTTCAACAGTTTTTTTATCACTTTTTGGAATTCTTAAGCCCGTACACACACTCCTCTGCATTCCTCATTTTATTTTTCCATTCATAGACTCAGGTCGCAGATATTATTACGCATAACAATAATGCTGTCATAAAGTATTGGAATTCGTATACACTTTAATGCATTTGTCATTTTCACATATGTAATAAAGTGCAAAAATGTTGCGGGCGGCACAATAAAGCAACGATATACATAAAGTGAAAAATCATAATGGACGTTCAATTTTTATTGTTGCTGTTTTGAAATTACTGATTGATTTTGTTTATTGGTAATAATTTGTAGGTTGCAGAGGCCGAGAAGGACGAGAAGGAGTCCTAGTAGTCTGATGACCACTACCACCACCAACAACACCAACACCAACAATACCAGCCTCAGTAACAATGAGGACTGTAAAGACTTACGCGACAGTAATTATCATGTAAGAGCCATGGAAATGGACACCCCAGCACAATCACCACTTCGTCAAAGCTCCCCCTCCCCCTGCCCTTCTTCATCCTCTTCCACGTCATCACCCCCCTCCCTACAAACAAAATCAAGTCCAAATAATAATAGAACAAATAGTCGCGTGAAAAATAATAGTAGCAATTCACCCTACCACCACCACCATCATCACCAGCTCAGAATGTCCCTGAGGTGGCAACTCGCCTTCATATTTGTCCTGTGTCTCCCTTTCAGACTGACGGAGTCCGCGGGGTCCGGAGGGATGGTTGGTAAGCAAAAATACTTTATATTTACTTTATATTATTCAATCTCCTTCTCTATTTTTACTATATAAAGACAGGATAAGATGGTCGTGGGAGTCAAAATCGATTTGAGGGACGAGTCACATTTTTGTGTATATCTACACATGAGAAAGAAGCGGAGCATTAATTTAATATTGTATGGATCTCCAAATGTATGTAATGCATGTATTGAATGTGGGTCCAAAATCCAAAATGGAAATAGATAGTTGGTGGCATGTGAATGCCGAAAGAGATGAATGAGTATGAAGAAAGGATGGAAGATAGTTATAGAAAGTATCCTCGGATCTCGCCAAAAGAATATCTCGGCATATCTTTTTACTTCTTCGTACTCTAAGAACACTGTTTGCGAACAAAATGCTACACACATACATACATATATACATAAGAAACATATTATAGCTACTTATCTTATAATATATTGGACAAGATACTTTGCTCGAGATCCCAAAGACAGACAAGAGAGAAATTTGGAGGAAATGGGGAAAAGCAATCGGAGAAATTGACGAGCGTTTCTTTTAGATTTTTCCGTTTGCTCGTTTACTCCTTCTTCTTCTTCTTTTCCTTCTTGTTCTTCTTGTTCCTTTCTTCCCGTTTGCCTTTCTCTTGTCACTCTGGTGGAACAACAATTTCGCTTAGTCTAATGGAAGTAAAATTTTGTGCGTTTCCCCCGCATTCTCATCCACCCCCGTCTTTTGAAAACCAACTAAATGTAAGATGCAGCAACAGCAGAAGCAGCATTTCATAAATGGCTTTTACTTTGAAGATTTATGACCCGACATAGACTTTTATGCATTGGCTTCAACTATTCAATAAAGAAACGACGAGAGTGCAGTCAGTTTAACAAGGACGAGGAATTATATCTCGCTATACGTGCATGCTTTTGGTAGTTTTCTGTTATACATGCAGTGCCTAAGTATATTCCATAATATTATGGAGGAGTAAAAAAATACAATCCTCTAGCTCGGCTGTAAATGGACTGTGTGATTGTGTCTTTTTGGAATTTCGGATTAGGGATTATAAAAGTAGCTGGATGGAGCATCTTAAAGGACGGAGCTGAAAAGTAAAAAGAAAAGTAGAAGAGAACTTGTCAATCATATCTTTCAATTTTAAGATGTTTTACTTGTACTCCCTGATAAGAATAACCCAAGGAATTGTATGCGGTTCTTTATGTAATTATTATTATGATTGAGGATTGTTCTTATGATTGCCAGTACAATTGTAGTGGGGTTTGAGAAACAACTAATCTACAACTATTTAAGTAAGTATATGTATATGCGATGTACTTACTTATACAGAGAGAAATAAAGTGAGAGAGCTTCATTGAATTGAAGTGTAGTTTTGAATAGTTGCGAGTTTATGACGGTAACTAACTAATAAGTGTGAGGCTAAAAGGCTAAAATGTGTGATGGCTTAGAACAATAAATAATATCATAAAGTTTCTCTCTCTCTCTCTCTCTCTCTCTCTCCCTCTCTCTCGTGAGTGTGATATAAAATACATCTAATAAAATAGTAGTTGAAGCTTAATGGCATATTATTGAGTTGAATAAACACAAAATATGACAGCCGGATCTAAACAACAACAACAACAATGATCTGCGTGAGTCTGTGCATGCAATGACTGATGAGTAAGTTTCCACAGCTGTCCACTTTTTTCGGACACAGAGACAGAGATTAAATTCTATCATGATGATGATAAGGAGGATGCTGAGTTATAAAATATAAAATGTCCACTTGGCTCAAGCTGTACAATAAAAGCTGGATTCGATGAGAAAGTCCGATTCATATTCATATCAGGTGAAGTTGTCCAAAGTCATTTCTCGTGTTCTCCTCTCGCTCTCTGTTCTCCACTGCTCAGCTGTGTCTACCATCTTTCTATGTATATCTACTATACATCTCTCATATTTTCCATAGTTACTGTGATACCAGCAAAAAGATTTAGTTCTAAGACCACTCTGGAAACGTACATTTTGAGCCTTCCTTGAAGAATTAGCCACTAATCTAAAGTTTTCCAATGATCTTGCTGTAGCAAAACTTTCCTGCGGGGAGTCCCTCGACTCTTTTCTCGTGCCCTCTTTATTTTACAAAATATAGAAACTTGGCTGGCGATTTAATTCCTACCTAAAAATACTAACTTTTTGATTGAAAAAACTTGGAAAATTTGATAAAATTCAAAAATGAGGCTTGGATGAATTACGATTCTCCGGATGGTCATGGGCCATTTTCTTCAAAGTTATGTTGCCGGAACAAGTAAGTAGAAGAGAAAGAGCAGGGAAAAATAATGGTGTGGACTGGGAGCATATTATCTCAAGTATTATAGATATATGTATATTGTTTGTACCGCATAGTACGTAGGTGGGACTGGAATTCAAGTAAAAGAGGTAGTAGTCTCTCGTTTCCTGACCACTTGTCCATCTGGTTTATCTCCTGTGAAAACAATGCATAGTTATAGCTTAGTGGTTATCATTTCGAGCTTTCCAAAGACAAAAGAGGCTAAAGTCAATATGAAACGTAGTTACAAGTTATAAAGTACGTCACAAAGTCGACGTGTCTGTCGGTCGGCAGATTGCAACACAAAACCTACATCCATCCATCCATCCATCCATTTATCCATAGCATCATGACAAAGTTAAATATTGTAGAAACCAAGAGTCTTTAAAAAGCAACTTATCGAGCTTAGGTCTGGGTTTCCATTCATCTACCTTATTTTTCCATAGAACACTCGGGAAATTAATTGCACACAACTATGTGTATACATAATGTATATCTTGGTGTCCCTCGCACCGTAGGCCAAACTACCTGCATACACACAATGAGCACTTGTTGCTTCTATTGAAAGTGTATTTATTGTGTTTATTTCTACTGTATCTGATGTGCATTAAGACATACGTTGTTACAACAAGTAAATGCGTGCATTAGATCTCTGAGTGTAGGACTTTGGTTTCCCGCTTCGGTCAAAGCATAAAAAATGTTTGATGTTTAGAGAATGAGAGAGTATTTTGTATTTTGCCATGTCGTGTTTGCTGTGTAGACAAGAACGAGAGTAGGATGCCTGAAAACGTCTGTATACTGTATACAATACGATATGAGATGATGAGAATAATATGACTTGAGCATAAATCATGAATGAGATAATATTTTCGTATGTACATTGTACATATATTTAGGTACTGGACTTCCCTGCTCATTCCTAGAGTAATATTATTTGTGCTTGTAAACATAAAAGCATATATGCACATAGATTTTTTGTGTCTATTTGTGATGAGTTTGTGTGATATAGCAGAGATAAATATGAGGACAGATAATCCATTTAAACAATGACAGCTCAGCTTCAAGATGTCCACTCTTTGAGTTGCATTCATATTTTCACTGGCAATAGGGTCAACTCAAGAATCGAATGGAATGGATGGAGCTCTAGTTTTTTACTAGTCTATTATATTCTACTCTTTTCCTTTAGAGTTAGAACCATTGTACATTGCACATGGACGTTTACTCGCCTCAACTCGATTGATCCTATTTCTATTTCAACCTGTTCCAACTTGTTCAAGTGGTGGCATCACATCATCATAATTTATTGTACAATTGTCTACACAGTACATATGTGACTCCTTGTCTTCATTCCATACTCTCTTTTTTTGTCTTGCTCAATGCACACAAAAACACTCTCTGACGTGTAAATCCCTAATAAAGGCATAAACTACATGCATTTACGTACTACGTACACCAAACGTAGATTGTACGTTTACATTTGCTCAATATTATTATACATACACGTCCCACCAATAACTGGGATTTTGAGTAAAATGAAATGAAAAGAATCATAATGAAGATAAAAATAATGATTTGTGCTTAATACTAAAATTGGTTGATTGTTTTTGTTTTCGCAGGTCTCTCGGGATCTTCTCAAACATGTGATAATGAAGGAGAAGTATTTCCCCTGCCAGGCTCCATAGAGAATCCCTGCTTCACTTGCATGTGCAAGGTAAGTTACCAGCAATTTTATACTCTTACACCTTCTTTTGCACCACAACTCTCACTTTTACTCATGAGTAAAGATGGCAAAGTTGTGCACAAATTTGCCATCTCTTCCTTCCGCCAAACTATATTTATTGCATCATTTAAATGGATTGGTTGATACGCGACGTTCTTGAAACTCTCTTAACCATTTAGATGTGTGTACTAAACACATTTGAATGGATGTACATTGTACATGTGTAATTCCGCAGTTTGTAAGGAATAGTCCAGTACATACAAAAGTATGACTAACTGGCTCGTTGGATGATAATAAAAAAGGAGCTGACGATGAAATAACTATAACTAACACTACAGGCTGCAGCCAGTACACTGACACATGTATTGAACTGACATATGTACATATTTCACATGTATAACATAATAACATAGCATATAGAACAGCGTGATAATTCAAAAAGACTTTGCAGGAACAGGCACAAAAAAACGGCACAGTATCCTTCTTTAATATCAGAACGTAGTAAATACTCGTAAAATATATATATATATGTGTGTGTAAGTACATTCTCAGCCAAGAAAATTTTGTGAATGATACACGTTATGCCGTTGAAGTTTCTGAGGAGAAGCAGGAGGAGATGTCTTTTGAGAGGGAGAGACTCTAGCGCATACATATCTACTTTCAGCACAGATACATATAATTGTATTACTAATTTTATAGGAATGTCAATCCGCAATGTTGCTCTCTCTCTCTCTCTCTCTGTTTTTCTACAATAGCTGAAAACTTTATGGCAGCATGAGCAGTGTTTGTATACATATTTATTAGAGAACTATCTACATCAAACTAAATCCAGTTAATTGTTAAACATGGTAATTATGTCATTGTAAGTCCCTGTGACAGGCAATTTATGCATGCTTGCATACCGGATTACACTTGTTCATGTTGTCTTGAGTCATATGCAATGATTTCCTTTATGAATGACTGTTCAGTGCTCACATTAACCCCTGTATAAACATGAATGGAGAAGCAGCGACTTTTTCATTTGACTCATTGATAAAGTTTGTAGCGGTCGCCATCATAGTAATTAAAATATTACAAATATATGATTTGAATCTTCTGTGGACCACATTATTTTGTCTTGACTTTTCGCTCATCCAAAATTAGGTTGAGCGTAAAGATGTGAATGCATAATGATTGTGTGTATATAAATAATATCACATGCTGTAGAGTGCACATTGCACATACAAAAGCTATACATTATACATGTGTGCATAGATAGATACTTGTGCACTCTAAACAAAGATGTGGCGTGTGTATTACTTATTATGTGTGTGTGCATATTTGATAAATGGATAGCATGACTATTATTATCCTCATTATTAATTTGTTATGGAGAGTTGATTTAAAAATAGAGAGAGAAAGAGAGAGAGAGAGGAATCCCTCCACTGAATTTACTTGTGTCAACATTGTCTTTCTCTTTTATTTTATTTTTCTGCATACTTTCAATTGCTGTGTGTGTTGTGTGCTGACTTGGATATTTATTTACATGAGCGAGTGTGCAGCATGTCTTCCTTCCTTCCTTCCTTTGCATCTAATGTAAATACTAAAGAATGGAGTTGACTGTGAACCATCTTATTCTAATTTTCGTGGTAGATAATACATACACACCATATTATAATATTATAATAATATATTTAGTACATGAATATGTTTCAGCTTAAATACTAAATGCAAAGCTATTACAATTATGTATTATAATATTATATAATCATACATATCATGCACATGAATTCACATTCCTTTGTGGGCATAGAAATTCTAATGTCTAAAAGTAATTTGGGAACAACTTCGTGTGCTAAGATACATACATATGTTTGAACTATATTTAGGCAGGTATATTTAGCAACGGAATTTTTATCCCGATAAAAATAAAAAACAATTCTATTGCTGTTAGGGTTTGCCAAGCGGTCTACTCACTTTCGGAACATACGCGATAGGATGTAACTATGAAATGAAATCAAACGGATTTTAACGGGAGACAGAATTTTCTTGATATTTTGCATCTGAATTAGCTGTAAACTGTAAATAATGACGAGGGGAACATGAAATAATGATAGATTATTAAAAGGAACCTCCACCGAGTAATATTGTCGGGTAATGTTGTCCTGAGAGAAAGACAGAGATATGTACAATGTACACACACCTGGCCTTGTATCAGTTTATAAGTTTTTATTCCCATAGTGATGAGCGACTAATTCTCAAGTTCGTGAGTGCATCCTCCATTAGCATAAAGGCAGAGAGAGAATATAATATTGCATACTTTTCCGATGTACATATAGATATAGAACGGTGATGGGAAAGAGGGGCTAACTCTCACTCTCGCTCACTCACTCACTAGTACTTTTACCTACATGCTAGTTGAGGATAAATAAGTAAGTAAAAAGTAATTTACATCAGAGCTGGTTTAAGCTCCTTATTAAGAAATAAACATGTTGGATGCGTATCTACTGGACTCTCATCGTATCTCCTCTACTTCTTGCTCTGCCAAGTCTCCTCCTTCCGTATATTGCATAAAGTGAAGTTGCTATAGGAATAAATTTTTCATTTACTTAGGCGTAAAAAAGCATGCACTGAATTCTCCACTCTTTGCATTTGTACAATATGTAGCTGCAGATTATTAAGTATTGTAGAGGGGGAGATTGAGACAAGTCCAAGAACAAAAGCTGCTCATCATGCACCGCCGATGATTTTGAAGAAGAATAGGAAAACTGCTCACGAAATGCACAAAGTGGTATGTGGAAAATGCAGGTCTTGTTCCTTGTTCCCCTTCTTCTTCTTGTTCTTGTTCTTTTTGATTCCCATCCCTGGTTCGTTTGCTGGTTCGTGAGTTTTCCTTCCTCCGTCTAATAGGACGTAATGACTCCAATTTTTCAAAATGCTCAGCTGATGATCCACCACCATCGCATTTCTCTTTCTCTCTCTCTCTCTCTACCTGAGAAAAGCTACAACACTACCATTTAACTATGAGGGAGAGAGTGTGTGTACAGTGTACATACATGTGAAATTCCAAAGACTTGTCCATCTTCTCCATGTAGGTGAGTGTGTATTCGATATATATATAGGGAGGGACTATATGGCTCAAACATTTCCCGCACCGTCCTTTTCCACAAAATACAGAATACTTTTCCTCCTTCAATGAGTTCGAGTCAGACAGTTTGGTTTTTCTCAACTGTTCCTTCTTCTTCTTCTTCTTCCCCTCTATCTTTCTCTCTTTCGCTCTCTCCGTGGTCGGAGAACAAGGAACAAGGCTATTATTAAAGGGAGCAATCTGCATTTTATTGTCGGAGGAAACAACTTGTATTATACCACCATAACAATAATAATAATCATGATGATAATGATACTCAGCATGTCTTATTTAGAATTAGAATTTGTTTTTTACATTTTTTTCTCATTCTATTCGTGATGCTCATTGTCATTATGCTTCCTTAATGGTTCTTTCACAAATGGAAAAGTAAACGATAGCCCCGCTATCATCAGCACAGTATTTGTCCTCCTCATACATAATAATAGACGCGTAATTATTATGTACATTTATTATTATGTATAGCAATTTAATATGCCGACAATATACAGCAAATGGATCCTCAATAATAATTAATCTTATAACAAAACATTCCCCAAAAAAATTTTTTTAATTCGTTCTCTTCTCCAGCCTTTTTATTGTCTTCTCTTCTTAAAAGTACATCCGAGACTGAACATTCAGTGGCAATATGTAAAATGGATAAAGTTCCGTAGTTTCACTCTTTACTCCTTCACTTTGTGTGTGTGCGTGTGTGTATGTGCATATTCAGCAAAAGGAAAGTCATGGGAACAGTGAGTAGGTAGTGTCGTGTAGTTGAGACTCTTGCTTCATAATACAATAGATACAATGTACGTACTACGTACATGATGTATAGACGAAGAGTGTCGAAGCGCTCAGATTTCTTCTCGGTCAAAGAATAATTTATTTATTTACTTGGGTTTGAATGGAGTTAGAGGGCAGCCGCCGAGCCACACAATTCACTTTTTAAATAACTCAATGGACGAGAGACTAGAGTCACGGTGAGTGAGTGATTTCATTGTAAAATACACACATATACCTATGTATATATATGTATTGGGTTGGCAAGAAATTAACTTCCGCTGACTTCAAAATTTTCTAAAATCTTTCAGTGCTGCTAGAGAATTTATATGATAGTGTATATGCATAGAGTATGTAGTGTACTATCTATTTAACTAGCAACCTCCTA
>JAQIVE010007047.1:0-10858 GCA_034698285.1 Sminthurinus bimaculatus
TTTACTGCCAAAAAAAACTTACTGCCAAAAACCAATATTTGACTAAATAATATTAACTGCCAATTAAAAAAATAAATGCTAATTAAATTTAACTGCCAAAAACAAACAAATTACTGCCAAAAACCAAGGTTCTACTGCCAAAAAAAGATACTTTCTTTCTTCATCAATTTTGACCAATTTTTTGACAGATTGCCACAGCTCAAAACGTTCAGTGTCACTGTCGGCTTCATATTCAGCCGCCTTTTTAAATGCTTAAATGTCACCACAGTAAAATTAAATGCCACGAATTGTTAGGCACCTGCATAAGTTTGGCGGCGAGCTGAGCATCTTCTTCTAGGACAAATCCCTTGGTGTACACGTTTCGATTTGGCGGCCGACTTCGACCGTAGCCTTGTAAGAAAAAACACAAATTATAAAAAATGTCTTTTACTATTAGCTGTACCAAAGAAAAAACGCAACTTTTTCGCCGATGGGATACTTTTGAAACGTATTTGTACAAATACTGTGGAACCAGGAATAAATTGCACTATTTCCCACTTCACTCGTCACATAGCCAATCTCATTCTCGTCCTAAACTCGTTGCTGCATTTCGACGCCGTTCGTCATATTTGCTGCGATATTGCCTAGCACATTTCTTTTAAATTTGGAACCTGTCCTTGGAAGCATGGCAAGATGACAGCAAATGTCTTCAGCGGCGTTGAAATCTCTCAAGAGTCCAAAACGCAAAGGAGATCGAGAATGAGACGAGTAAAAAGATACAATGTAATTTTAATATTTATTTATTTGTTGCAGAGACTTTACTAAATACCTGGGGGATCCCATCCAATTAATTGGAATTTGTCAAGATCCATCAGCTTCACGACAGGGGCAAAGTTCCCCGAAATTGAGCCTACTAAACCCGGCAAAAGGAGGACGACGTGATCTCCTTTCCCAAATTTCTGCCAATTCAGCTTCACCCCGTCCACCTCCAACTTGGCCAAGGATGTCGAGGTGGTGGAAAAGCAGGCGGCATTTTTTACCACGCCACTACTACTACTACTCTCGTTTCCTTTTCCAGTCAATGACAATAAACTTTTTTCCCATTGGACAAAAGTTTGCCTGACCTCGCCGAGTTTTGTCCTTCCCAAAGTTGATGACAACTTGAACATTTTACGGTTGATTAAAATTCTACTCTGATTATCTTAAAACTATCGAGGGAAAAAAGTTGGTGAGCTTTTACTATATTGCTGTATCTTGTCTCCATGAACGTGGTCTTTGCTCTGTTCCGTTTTCCACTCCAACAACAATCCAAAATAATAAATGTTTTTCGTTCTCACAAGCCAAAGTCCATTTGTACCTAAAATAAGTAAATGCAAAAATTTAGAGCTTGACCTTTAGGTTGGACAATTGGGCAAGTGCAAGGATAACAAGGTGCAACTCTTGTGTTGTGTTGTCTTGAAGCTTGCACAACTAAATATTTTGGAATTTAATGATACATCATATGAAAAGTAAGTTTTTGTTACAAAAATTAGTAATCCTCTTACTTAATCTGCGGACTGAGGGCAGGTAACTAACAAGAGATCCTGTTGCTATATACTCTTGAAGAGGTGATGAAGAGATTGCAAATTACCTGTTAAAATCCTCAAAAAAGATATCGTACAATTTAATTCGTGCACTATAAAACCTTGCCCTTGTATTTACACTACATGCTTCTACTGCAAATTTGTAAAAAGTTGAATAAAATGATGCTCGGAATTTCCCAAGTCCGTCTCTCTCTCTATGTGTATCCCTCCCTTAGTTAAATTTTTCCACCGCATTGTGGTCCACCGAATACAGGCTCTTGGCTGCTTATTGTCAAGAAAGGGGTACATAAGATATGTACAATGTACAAGCAGAATGAGTGGAGTAGAGTGAAAAGAGAAAAAGTTGTGGACGAAAAACCCAAAAACCGGTTTTTGAAAGCGCCTTTGCATGTTTACTCTGTCTGAGATCTGAGATACATATGTATGCAGTATGCATTGTGTGTTCATGTATTTTATTCTGTTTTTGGTCCAGAGTTCAAAGAGTAAAGAGTACATAAATACTTAGATACAGTATGTACACTCCACGTTAAACGTTCTACATAATGATGTGACAACGACAAGGCAGAGCAAGCTTTCCTATTTTACCTCGCTTACATACCGTATTTACTAGAATAAGCTGTAGATTTTTCACGTGTATACTTTAGCCCTAAATTCGAGTATTTACGGTATGCTACCATTTATCGCCATGGATTTCTATGTATGATGTGTAATACTTGAGCTTGATTGACCAAGTCGTGTCATCGCGTGTAAACACGTATTATTCATATGACAAGTATCTGGGAGTGCTGGGAAAAACACAGATTCTGTAAATTTAAAATGCGTAAATGCTCTTGTTACGAAGGCACTCAAGTTTGTTGTTTTCCCCTCTTTAACGCAAGTAGTATTTAAGCAGAAAAATGCTTGTATGTCCCGTATAAAATTATTCTGGCAGAATCATGGCTGGTTGTCTGCTAAAAATTGTTCCAATAATTACCCGATAAATTATGATGAAAATTTCTGACATAATGGCACACAAACGCTTTAAAAAAATTCTACTGTTTTTTACAGCATATTTACAGCATATTTAAATTCGTGTTGTCATTTTCATTTCATTTTTTTACTGTAACTTTTTTACTCTATGACGCTTTCTCCATTGCAAAGTATAGAAAAGGTGTCATAGAGTAAAAAAGTTGTAAAAAAACAAAAAAATTAAATGAATATAAAGCTGGACAATAAAATTTTCACCAGAGAGGAGAGTTCCAGAAAATTTTGAAATAACATGAAAAACAATTTTTTGTACCGGTATTTACTGTGACTTGGAGATATGTAGTTAGTATTTAAGATTCATGTCACAAGTCAAACCCATTGACACTGCCGCAAGGAAGTAGGAGACGGGTCATTATTATACATAGATATAGCCGATAATTACAAACCCCATTTTAATTTTTTTGATATATCAGTTGCTCCATGTCACGAGATATTTAGGCAGACAGGGACATAAAAGAAAAGGAATGACAGTAAAAGAGAGAACAACAACGGCCCGTTATTTTTTCGTTGAAAAACTAGTCCTGGGAAACAAAACCAGAGCTGGGTCACGAAATGAAACGATGAATATAACGATTGTACAATTATGATCATGCTCATGCTCATGTATTTTTGTTAAAGAGTTGATGAGCTGGGAACTGGGAACTTTTTCTCCCTCTGCTAAAATGAAATAAGTGTACAGATTTAAGATGCATAGTTATTATGGAAAAAAAGAAAGCAAAAGAAGAAATGTTTATGCTGGTAAAAAAATAAAATGAGCACAAACAAAGATAGTACATAAAAGAGCTGAGCTACTCCCCACATTTTTTTTGGTCATAATCGTGTATGTACTTATTCTGTAGAACCAAAACGAAATTGTACTTGTCATTCTGCTGTCTTTGAAGTATTTTGACGCCGCTCATGGCATTTGCGACGATGTTGGCATGCTACAGGCAATCAGTGTGAACGTGTCTTTGCACATAAGGGCCGGCATCACATCAAATGCTATAATAAGTGGCGTCAAAGTATTTCAAAGACGCCAGAGCGAGAAAGAGGCGGGTGGCGTGGCAAGGTAAGGGGAAGGAGCAAAGTCTTTTAGGTTCCAGAGTACCTGTATGTATATTAGCTAAACTATTTGTGAAATTCTGTTTTTATTCAACGCCCACCACTTCGTTTGCAGTTTACTAAAATTTAATTGTTGTCATCATAAGTATTTTCCGCTAAATAAATACATAAATTATTTGTCAGTGTTTTCCGCTTGCGCTTAACATTCGCTCAGGGTAAAAGTTAGTTTCATTGAAATATAAAAATTGGCTCAAGAGAAATCGGTTTAAACTCTACTTTTACTGGTTTGGACGTTGTTTTTAGAAAAATGGTTAAATAAAATACAGCTCTACCCTTTAAATAAAATCTTATCAAATCTCATGAAATTTTCATGCGATTTTATAAGATTGACAATAGATGATGAGATTTTGGTGCGATTTCCATGACAATTCATGAAAATCTTATCAAACTTGATAAGATTTTAGACCAAAATCGGGTCAAAATCTCATTAAATTTTTTGACAAGATTTTTTTCTAAGAATAGAAAAAAGTATTCAAATAAGTGTCTTCCTGAGATTGTTCAATTTATTGTACTATTAGAATGTTACGATTTTGTTCGAAACCCCGTTGAATCAAATTCTGCCATGACGGCTAGTAGTTATATCTGCATTAATTTGCAAAGTGTGATTATGGTTTCCCTCCTTGCTGTGTCGTTTCTAAATATTATGCCTGGCTAAGGCTGGTCGGTCAGATGAGCAAATTTTTTAATGGCCGGTTTTCTGGTTCAAAAGGGCTAAAATTATCTAATCCAAATTTCGAAAGCTCATTTTCGTTGTTGGCGAAAAAAAAATTACAGGTACCTTCGTTTTTACAGAAGAAGCCTATTTCATTAATTTTTAAACTAAATTAATGTGGAATGTTTAACAAAAGTTTACTCTTTATAGCCTAGAAAGCGCTTCGACTTTTTTAAGATGAAAACGGTGAAGTTTTGGACAAAATATTTTCAGGTGAAGTAATTTGGTCAGAATCGTGTCGTTTTAACGTGAAAAAAAGGAATTTCATCCCAGGCTTATGCGCAAAATTCATGTTTTCGTTTTTCGTCTTCCCACAAGTTCGACGCCGCTCATGCAAAACTCAGGTTGATAAACGAGCATTACCAACATAGAAAGCTCAGCAACTTCACCTTCGATATAACAACTAAAAGGAGATTTTTCAAACGAAATTTCTTGTGCGTCGTGGAAAAATCAAAGCTACAAAAAATATTAATGGTCGTTTAACCTGCAATTGAAGTACGAAATCTGCTTTTATCCATAAAGTCGCTAAAGTGGCTCTCGCTAATAACTACGTACAGTTGTAGCTACTCATCGGATTATTTTTATTTGCAACATCAGTCTTAAATTTCATGATTAATTACCTTTTATGCTGATATTTAGTTGAGTGGTAAAAACAAGTCACCATGAATGCGGCAATTACTGAAGTTACTGAACTCCAGAAATGTTAAAACCAACATGTTTTACAAGTGAATGGCGTTCAACTCACACACTTTGGTTACCTTGTCATTAAAAAACCAATTGATTTTTTCACCCTGATATGAATTCAACTTGTGCGCTATGGACAGCAAGCAGCGAATATGGAGATGCACAATGTACACACATAAAATATGGACCAAAAATAATAAGGATAAACTATTTCAAAAAAAAACTTTGAAAAAAAATTAATAAAATAGAAAAACCAAATTCACGTTTTATTCCCCTCAGTAAAAACTTTCAGCATTCATATACATTAAACATACATTCTACATACAAACTTAAAAAAAAATTTCATTAAGTTTCGTAAAATCAAAAATCAAAGAATTGAAATGACAATATTCATTCTATAAATCTCTATTCTATAGGAACATCGTGGCAGAACGCATTAAGTAATATCGAATATGTGCTTATGTACATACGGTTCAAGAGCATTGTCAGCTGTGATTTAAAAATCGCCTTTATCAATTAAATTTAGCCGTAGACAGCAAGCGGCGTAAAACTTCTGGCCTCGCCTCCATACCACTCCGGAATATTTTTGGCCCCTAAGTATCGCCGAATCTGAATCAATCAAACACCAAATCAATATTTTAAATGTCCAGCATAATTATACTGTGTAACTAGAATTATTTGACTTTTTCTCACTATCTTTGCCAAATATAACCTGTCTTACAATTAGTCTCACCCCGTACTCTTTGTAGTATTTCAACGCCATTCGAGAGTTTTTTTGCTGTGACGGCAAATAAAGTGTTCGAAATCTTCTGGTTTGAAGTTTTCCCGCTACGTCGCATCGAATGTGATGAGCGGCGTCGAAGTGCACGGCGACGTTAAGACGGGATATGTGGCAAGTAAATCGAAAAATGGCAAATTCTTTCTGCTTTCACAGCACATACTATGTATGTAATGTGCACGTGCAAATTTAAAACGTACATTTAAATTATAAATTCCGAATCTATCGTAAACTTACGACTGGGATCCATTTGTTCTTGTTTGTGCCGTAAACTACAAATAATTCAAAAAACAACAAAATTTGGGAATTTATCAGGGTTTTTGAAAAAAATTGTAACCCACAGACAGCCTCATATGCATATTATAAACAATATAGTCATATTTAAAGCTGTTGTTTTTTCATGCTATGCAAAATTTACAAGCTTGTCATACCTTCAACTTTTTCCATCACCTTGCCGAACACTGAAAATATTTAGGGAAAAATTAAACTTAATACAGTCATTAAAATTTCTACTCTTAGAAAAATACAATTGAGATACATATGAACAGTTTTGTTCTTATATAGAATTTAAAATTCTATTGCAGTTTTGCATTCAAAAAGCTATCATACCAGGTCTGACCAAGTTGATAACTTGCTCCGCTAAATAGTTGGCTGCTCGTTAGATTTTGTGGGGAAAAAACGAATAAAATTAAATTCAAATTACTGAAGCAACTCAAATGCATTAAAATACACAATACATGCATAGAATATAATCAAAGCTGTCAGATTCCAGGTATAAAATTGGATGACTTACCGTTGACGACGACAACAAGACCAGTATACTCGTTGATGATGACCCTAAATGTGTTGGCCAGTCTGAGGAGGAAAAGTAAGTTGGGCAGGTAGGTCACCTGTCTCAACTGAAGTCCGTCAAAGTCCACAATAAACACGACGTCGGACACGGGGAAGCCATTTTCATTTTGCTTCTTGATGCTGCACATGTTCATTAAAAACAGGGTCAAAGTGTTCACGAAAATTATTTTTTTTCATTTCAATCCAATCACTGCACTGAAATGTTGCTGTTGACTGTTGACCTACCTTTGCTTAAATCGGTATGCGGACTGCGCTGTCCACTTGACCAGCTCGGCCTGAGCCTCCTCTCCCTTTTCAACCAGCGACCTCAAGTCCATACGACCGTGCTCAAAAACCCAAATTGGTCGACCTTCCTCATCGTGACCTGTACATACAAAAACATGATTCATGAACTACTGCTGTACTTTATTCTATCATCAAACTGAAATTTTTTTAAAAAAGTACGAAAAACGAAGAAATTCACACCAGAAAGATAATAGGGGAAATTTTTCTGAACAAACAGGGATGCCTCCCAGGTAGCCAGGTCATCGGTCAAATCTTCTGTCTGCACTGCCTTTAAAAAATTACGCAGTTTTTGTTACGTTTTTTATTTATTTATAAGCAAGGTCAACAACTTCAAAATTTTTGTTTCTACTAAACTCACAACGGCCGACAAGTCATCTTGAATCGAATTTGCAGCCTGAATAAAGTTCAAGCTAGAATTGCTCTGGATTTGCTTGAGATTCTTGAGGACGACTTGATTTTGGAAGGAGGTCGAATTCCAGGTTCGGGGCTTCAAACTTTTTTCAACGTCATTAATTTTGCTGTCGTCCACCGTCGGGCTGGTTGAGTTTGAACTGAAGTCAACACTGGCCGTTGTGGTATTCTCTTCATTTTCCGTCAATGTCAACGTGGATTCTTTTTCGAGGGGAGAGGAGACGGCAATTTGAAGTTGAACGCCGCTCAAAAATAAAAGCACGTGAAGAGCCCGCATAGTATTGAAGATAGAGGAGCAATCACACATAAAGTTAAACACTTTTCAGCTGAATGAATGTGAGCTGCGCACACGGAATAAGTTCAGAGACTTCCTCAATATTCTGTGCAAAACGGACACCTAATTGTTTTCTGCACTTGCAAATTGTTCCTTGCTCAGACTCAACCGGTTTATCATATAGATTTGCCTTCTTTGTTCTCTTGAAAAAATTCCAGAACTTTATCATAAATTAAAGTACAAAGTGTAGACAGAACGATGAATGAATATTGAATATGTGTACCAATAAAAAAATAACTAAACTGATCATTGAGCATCGAAGCCAAAGGGAGCAAAGGGAAGAAAAAGTGCAGTGAACAGGATTGTTTTTACTCCCATCGATAGGAATGCAGTGACCAAAACAAGTATTATTATTACCCATACATATTATACGATTTGAGTTAAGCATTCTCTCTATTTAGCAGCATCCAGCAAGCAATTTGTACAATATATACATTATACATACAGGTATCTATAGATAAACAATTTATAAACAATCGCTGGTGCTGGAGTGTTTTGAATTGAGTGTGTGTTTGGTCAATGTGAAAAACAGGTTTTTGTTTTTTCTTTGTGTGTAGACAAACATGAGCCATTCTAAACAATCTGTACATTATGCTTCCCATGCATATTCCCTGACTGTGTGATGTACAAATGTAAACATAATTTTTCATTGTATTGAAGCAGTCATACATAGATTCATATGATCATTTCCATGAGCTCTTTTGGCAAAAAAAAACTCGTCTCGATGCAGATGGGGATTTTTGTAGGATTTTTATTGAAAATTTCATCACATCTCACACCTCTTGGAACTTTCGTGAGATTTTCCATTTCAAAACGTTTAAACGATTTTGAAGTTTCCTTGTGTTTGAAAATGTTAATCTAAATTTGACATGGATGTCGAGACCTCCGGGTAACTCAATATTATGTGGTATGACCGGACTTTTGAGAGCTACCTCTCGGGCACTTGGAATATCTCCATTGTAATGTGCTACGGGGGTAACTGCAAATTATTTTACTTGTAATGCGAATTCGGATTACACCGTAACCTTTTAGCAGTTGGTAACAAAAAATTAATGACGCTGCAAAGATCAATTCATTAGCTGCATGTACAAGTGAGGCAGCCCCTTGCAGATCTTTCTGTACGGCGTCGAACTTTGACAACATTTTCTGGTCGAGCATAAATATTAAAAAAGCTTTTTTCCCAACCGTCATGAGGTTAAGACTTTGACGCCATTTGGCAATTTTTACGTAGAAATACGGCATTTTTGTAGACTTAGGTCATAATTTATTGGCAGTGGGATAACTAACTGAGATAATTTAAGTAGCCAAAAACCGCAAGCTTCAGTCATGTACGGAAAACCTCAAATAATAAATAGGAGTTGAGCAATCGATCATCGATCACAGCGTGACCGATTGTCAATCGTTTTTTACTATCAGGTAATGACCAAATTAGTTATCATAATTAGGTAGGTATTTTATACCGCTCAATAATGATTGGCCCGTGTGTATTTGATTTTATGAATCCTGGTAATTTATTTGGCCCTTGAAATGAACCCTGCCATCGTATAAAACGACCAAACAATGGGTTCCTGTAAAGAAACCTGCAGAACGTTTTCTGCCTTTGGCTATGCTGGACAGTGAAATTAAGGCTGAGGGAAGTTCCAACGCCGCTTGAATACTTTATACGCATGAAGCCGTAAAATTGTTAATAGTTTCGATACATGAGGTTTAGGCTTTCGAGTCTATAAAGCAAATTAAAAAAACCTCGTTGCGTCGAGTTTGTTTAAACATGCCTATCTCAAAACAATATTTCCTACTTTATGGCCTGGAAGTAAAATTAGACAAAGAAATAAGACTAAATAAGAATGGTGCTTCCTTTTCCGCCATCAACTAAACTCGTTTCACGTTCCTTGTAAGCTTTGTAAATACATAGGTAGTTGAAAACAAGAGTTAGTAGTCGAACTCAATCCAATTTACTGTGTAAAACTGCCACGGTCAACAAGCGCATCTAACATGTATAATATTACATACACATAACATATAACAAAAGGAGTTTGACCTTTAGGATCTATAATTCCCAACGACACTTACTTTACCAGCATTTCTGACCTTAGTATATGTCGGTTTTACGAGAAAATGACGAATCAAATACGCCCAATTTATAAACATTGCTTCGTGGGAAGAGAAATATTTTTATTATTAGTGATAAAATAATCGTAAGTCGGAAAATAGGTCACACGGTGATCAACCGTCAATCGATTTTGTCGGCTTGATATGTTTGAAAAATCTGATTTTTTAACTCCTGACCTCTGCCTGACCCTTGACCTAAGCCCAACCATTACAAAAATGGCCAAAAGTCGTTACATGTCAGAACGAAACATTTATAGTGGCAGAAGGTGTCATTTTCATGTAAAAATAATTTTCAGTTGTTGATTTCGCTGGACAAAGCAAATTGAGACAGAGAGAGAGATTCAACGCCGCATGAATATTTACTTTACAGTCTCGGATGCGTATAATAGTATCAAGTTTAAAATAACTACCTGTATACAATATTGTTTTTTATTGGCATGTTTATTATGTAATGAGGAATTTATTGCATGCACGGACTGCATGTTAATGACTTACCATCCCATACTTTCAATGACTGTATTGTTTGTATGCCTATGTATAAAACCTTCAATAATTCTAATCTCTACTACATCCGTAACTATCCTGCTTGCAATCCCGGTATCCTGTATACAGGTTTTTTGGGCGGCGTCGAATTTTGACAAAGACCGAGTTAGTACTTTGTGGAAAACACATTTCAAATTCTCCGGATGAAATTTAGACTGGCGAAAGATTCAATGCCGCTTGAATATTTACTTTGGAGGCGAATTACCATGAAGTTACTGTTTTAGAAGCAAAATCGCTCGAGTCAGTCCGATAATATTTGTAATTGATACCTACATACGTATTAGTATTAGCGATGAAAACGGAACTGTGATACTGTTACCCCTTGCTTTGTCTACGTTTTAATTGAAACAGACGCATTTTACATGATTATGTAAAATGCGTCTGTTTAAATGCTTCGATGCTAAATGTGTATTATAAATGTGCTCTATGTAGGTCATTTACATTCGTATGCATGCATAATG
>JAQIVE010007048.1:0-10857 GCA_034698285.1 Sminthurinus bimaculatus
TTTTTCACGTCGACCTGATTACCTTTGCGTCAACATCAACGTCAACCCTCAACCTTGACAAATGTCGGTGGCTCAACACAACACTCATGACGGGTTGAACTTGGAGATTCGAAATAAATTTGGTGCAATTTCACACGTTTGCTTCCCTTTTACCAGTAGATAGATAGAAAAGATGCAGGCACGGCAAAAGGAGGAAAGACAAAAGAGACAAATTGCTAGAAAAATTGAGCAACATTAGACAGACAAAAAAAATGAGACAAACTTTAAACTGAGCAAGCAGTTTCGGACTTTGACGGTATATCATGGATGGTTTCTATCTATACATTATACATGTATGCTGTATCTTGCTTGTACCATACTTCAAGATATTATATTATTATATTGTATTTATGTATAAAGGTTGTTCCCTATTCCCTGTCCATTGTCCATTGTCTTGAGGCTTCCATGTTCAATGTAGGACAAGAGAAAAGATAGAAAATGAAAATGGAATGGAGGGACGAGAGGCGGGCGAGGAAGAAAAGGAATAGAGAAAGCAAGAAACAGACATAACAATAAAAGGAGTGGACGTGAGTCGTGAATGTTTGTTCCCCAGAGATTTCCCGGCGCTTCCTTTCCCTCTGAGTGGTTAATAGCTTACGATTGACGAGGAGCAGGCTGGTGTTGTATTTTGAAGTGGGGGATGAGGCTGCTGAGGATGGACTTTGGGCCACGTCCGAGTCCAGACCACCACCCATCTGAGTACACACCGTGAGACACTGTTGTTTCGACACAAATAGATTAGGAGAGTTGCCACAGCCGCCGTGGTGACTCGTATGAAATTTGATGCAGGTCTGCATCCGCTCATCAAAATACCAGCGCACCAAATCTCCCTGACAAAGTCCAAAGTCCCGGGGAAAGGAACATTGCTCCAATTTTGCTGATGGCCGTCCAACCACGTCCCATATAAATAGTGGCACAAGCATCCAAATGACATTCCACATGAAAATGACAGACACAACAAACAAGGGACAAAAAAAACGTTTTTTCAAACGAGACAAAAACAAGAATAATGTAAACAGTACACAAACATTCATATGTAGACATTAGACATTTTTTTACATATTTAATATGCGTGCTGCAAAAGTACCAATAATTATTCCAATGATCTAACCAATATTACCCAACAGTATTCCAATTTTTCCTTTTAAACCATGCAAAATCCCGTAATTTGATCAACCAAGAAATTACTATTAAACCGTAAAGATAATATTTTTCTACCGGTCTTTAACCACAACCCAGTAATAACAATAAAATTACGCACGCTTGCAAATTACAAAGCTTTGAAAATTTCTAAATTTTGATCATTAAAAAATCGGACCGAAGAATGGAAAAATATTTTTGCACTTTCTTTCCGTTATCCTACAAATTATGCCCTTCCTCCAGCAAATGAAGATATCAGCCTTGCACTAACCATCAGTAATATGATTATATTTCATACTAGTTCCTACAAACTTGACTAAAACCAGATTATAATTTATAATGCATTATTCATGGAAATACTAATGATATTCCTTGTACTCCCTCCGTCTTTGTTTCCGTCTTGTCTTAACTTGTCTTGTAAGTATACATTATACATACTTATACTGGTGCAATGACTAACGATGAGTGTTGTGCTCACAATTATATTTAATTAATTATAATGTAAAATGTAATATTATATAGCTGTAGGTGAGAAGCACAATCCACATATCTATAGGTAAAACTGCTATTGTATATATATACAAGCAAGATATCTTAGCAACTTAATACATTTGTAAAGACAAAACTTGAGAAATACAAGAAAATCAAGTTATTTCCATCAATTCACTGTTTTCGAGACAGCAGACACTCTATACACAACACACAGGCAGCTGTGTAGAGAGTACCATACTGTATGTATAACATATTATGCACACCGAAATGCTATAAATTTTCCAGCAAATTCTGCATAATAATTTTCAAGCAGATATAATGGAGATTCTATATAGTTAATTAAGAACGTGGATGCTTCTTAGTGCTTCCTTTTCACTTTTCATTGTATTGTATCGTATAATTCATCACTTCTATGTGAAGTCGGCTCCTCTTTTGCTCTCACTTTCTCGTTCTCATCGAATGCTCCCATTCTCTTACAACAGGAGTCAGCCTTCTTCTTGTTCTTCTTCTTTATCTTTAAGTTTGCTCCTTTCTCCCCTTTTATCCAACAGCTACTTTCTTGAGCATCTATGTATGTATCTAGTTGTGAACAAGGAGCAAGGAGCAACTTAAAGTCAGAACTGGAAGAATGGACGACTCTGCGTTTTGTTTCTATTTTCCCTTTCAGGCCTCCTTTTACTAAATGACGATGGGATGAGAATGAGATGAGACAATCTCATAGAGCTGAATTTTGCATTCATATTTCATATTATTGTATACTGCAGGTTTGCATTATATTGTGAAATAATTAATATTATTAATATTAATGTGATATAGTACACCTATATGAAAGACGAGTTCTTGCGTATATTTCATGTATTGTATGTGTATTGAATATTATACGGTCAAGCCATGACAAATGACAATCGAGTCATTACTCATGTATGCTCGTTGTATATATGTACATAGTTCTAATTTCAAAATTAGGTTCCCTACTTTAATCTCATGCCCTTTTGTATCATCTATATATTGTGTTAAGAATATATTATCTGTATATGTATAAATTATTTATGCCTGTACCTAACACTGCAATAATGCGTCGTATGTACATTCGCATTCCGACCTTGAGAAAGAGGAGTGGAGAAAGGTGAAGATTTTCGTAGAATCGAAATGTATAGAATAAATATCTTCATATTGTTTAAAGAAACTGTAAGAAGCTGGGGAAGCATCTCAAAGTTTGGAGGTTGTACATATTTGTAGAGGCATTAACAAAAACTAAACTGGATTTATTACGGCTTAATTCTTAATCTTTTCCCTATTGTCTGTGACCCTGTATGGAAAGCAACATAATTAGTAATTAGCCTACTGCTTTAGTTTTTAAAGGTTTTAATTCAACCTTCTGTGTAAAATATTGAATGCACTGCAAATAATTATGAATAAAAAATGATGCAAAACTTATTTATGTAAGCAAGTCTACCTATCTTCTATGAAATTATGCCTTAATTTCTCTATTATGATAACCTGCTCAAAAGCAATATACATATAGGCAATTTATATTTTGTGTGATTATGAGCGATCAAAAAATGATGCTGTGCAAGTGTAAATCTAATAAATCACGCAATAAAAACTTGTCCTCTCTCACCTCGTGCACGACCTTCCTCCTTACACCTTTGATGACATTCCTTCTCGGACAAAAAGTTGTTTCCGTTCGATTTGCAACCGCCGTACTGAAAAAAAAACGAAAAAAAAGGCAAGTGTCAACTTTCCTCCATCTTTTATCTTTTCAGATCCGGATGACACCATGAAAATGGAAAAGGGAAATCGAAGGGTTGACTCATACGGTGAAAGGTGCACAGGACTCGGTCTCCTTGTCAAAGTACCATCGCGAGTAATTTCCTCGGCAGGGGCCTTCCGTCTTGGGCTGATCGCAGGCATCTACGTTAAAAACAAGAATTTATATACAATAACTTTATACCATAATATAATATACAGCATTTTTTAGCATACAGTGCGTCAATGAACGATGCATGATCATGATCATGACTATGGTCATGATCCATCATTAATAAATGCTGCGTAGTCATCTTTTCAATCTTCATTTTTTATGGATCTAAAAGTGATATTTTGTCTTTGTCATATGCAGTAACTATAAGTATAAGCACGTCATTCAAAAGTATAGATATACCGGAATTCAGGATATATGTATGTATATTTTGTTGTATAAAATGTAAAAAAGTTATGGATTAAAAAAATTATTTGCTCAATCTTCCTCAACATTGAAGATGTTATTTTTGTGACTATGAACGACAGTCGTCCTTCTGTCTCAATGTGTCACATATACATATACATTATACATATACCTATATTACTATACATTTTATCTATGTACATTCACAATACAATACACAGAAGCACGCCACACCGATAATGTGTCTTTATTATAGATATTTGCTATTTGCTAACGACAGCGAGAGGGGACAGAAAAATTCTCGTTTGAACATTTCACGTCAGTCGTTCGTCGTCGGCAAATAGAAAAGAAAAAAGTTTCTCCAGCAATAAATCTTTGTCTCCTTACACATACACATACATACACATACATACACACAAGCTCAACATCAACATTCAATGACAAGGAGAAAAGGAGCAGAGCAAAGAGAGCAAAATACTGGAGAAGAAAAAGAAAGCCATAAAGATCAAAAGACAAGACATTGGAAAATTACATAAGAGGAAGATGTCAAAGTCACTCGGCATGTGTCTTTCAAGAAGAGTCTCAGTTAGTTCATCGAAAAATTTCCATGGGACAGAAACACACACACACACAAACATACACAATACACACAATACACACGGAATACATACAAACAAAAACCGAAAAGGTTGAAGAAATTCTCAAACTCCATTTTCTCTTGTCATTGGTACACACACACAAAATGTGTATGTATACATACATAAGTGTACACAGTTGTGTTGAGACAAACATGAGTGTGCACACCACACACTACAAAGGCATCTGCAGTTTTGTTCTTTTCTGGTTTCTTGTGAAATAAGGACAACGACAAGAGCCTCAGTTCTGTAGAACACGACTGTATGTATTCTGTATGTATACAGTGTACAGTACACAGACAGTAGACAAAAGTTGCTCTTCTTTTTACTTTTCTATTTGGCCTCGTGTATCTATGTCAAGAAGAAAGGAAGAGGACAGCATCATTTCCTTTCTTTCTTTCTTTGGTATGTACATTCCTCGAAATTTTGGAGGAAAAGAGACGAAAGACTTTTCAGCCATTTCCCAAATTTTCGATCCTTGTTTTGTATTCACTACTTACGTATACATATGCATTTAGCATGAAGTTTGAGCAAGAACAAGAAAGTAAAAGTGAAAGTCTACAGTAGCATTATGTTGTGTGTATTGCATACAATATAATTGATCTAGTCTAAGAAGGACAGTTAAATTGACATTAAATTCAGCTGAATGGAATATTGAATTGAATTGAATTGGATTGCATCATGCATTGTATATTGTATTGCATTGTATTACATGGATATTGTGGCGGGCAAAATTAATCGTAAAACTTTGTCTATAATTAAATAAAAGATTCGAATTTGGGAATTTACATTTCATTTGAAAGAAGACCAAGAGCCGGGGATTGAAAACGAACAGCCAACAACCACCACGAAGGAGACAAAATTGGGACAGAAAATTGTATACATAGATATTTAGGGGAAGAATACATCAAATAGTAAAAGTTACAATTCTCCTTCCAAAGCTACTCTCCAAACAATTCCATGTACGTACAGGATACGTAAAACATGTATTGTAACTATAGGACGACAAAGGCTCCCACACAAATTCTTTCGGGGTGACAGGGGGAATTTAATTTGGCAGAGTAATAAAATAAATAGGACTTTGGTGCAATACATGTACTAAAAGTCCTGTTCACAGAAATATCTACATATGTATGCACGAAATGAAGAAGACTGAGCAAATACAAATTTCAAGATTGGACAAAACGTCTTTTTGATACTGATCAACATATTGCATTGGATTTCATGTATGCATAACTGTATAATAATATGCACGGTAACCTGTACTTTATTGCGTATTTCGATTCGATTTTCAGTGGCAAAAAATGTAGTCGCCTTAAATAAATATGCACATGAAGATCTAATTCCCTCCTTTTTTTGAATCTTTAAAAGTCAGCAACGATAAAGAAATAGCTAAAAATTGGCTAATTTTTACTGTCAAATTGTTGGTACTAAGTCAGATCGTCAAAAATTTGTCCAAAAAGTGAAGAAAGCAAAAAGATGAAATAATTATTGAAAAAGTTCATTACAAAAGATGAAACGTACCGACTCGATCGGGAAGAAGACAAGTATTCTCGCACTGCTCTCTGGACTGATATCTGCATTTAAAATGTAACATTTTTCCATTTTATACATTTTACAAACAATCAGCAATCCCTCGTACATTTTTTTTCATCGCGTCCTTTTCCTTACCGATTGTTGTTACCCAAACAGCCGCCTGTAAAACAATGTAAATATTAAAACTAATTTTTATACAAGCTTAAATCCATTATCTTGCAGTCATATAGAATAGTCAAAAAGAGGACGAACCATAAATGAATTGCTCGCATCGCTCCCTCTGAGGATCATAATACCAGGATGGATAGTATCCTTCACAGGGTCCAGTAACTCGGGGAAGGTAGCAGGCATCTCGACCTTCTGGCTCGACACAAACCCCTTTGCACTCGTCTTGAGTTGAGAAACGATTCTGTCAATTTCAAGGGAAAAAAAACAACTCGTAGTTATTATACATATATACATATCGGATTTGTTTTTGTTGTAGTACTTGAAATGTAAGCATATTCTCGGTTTTCAATGCGTAAAGTGTACTTACCAAATTTCCACCAGAACCTCCATACCAGAACCTGAAATACAGAGGTAAGGATTATTTGTAAAAAAACGCTTCACAACATTACCCATCATGCACAAAATACATAACGTAATTATTGCTCATAATTCATGTACACCTCTCTAAACGAACCTTGAACAACCGCCATATTCCATATCGAAGAACCACTTGACAGTAAAGTTCCTTGAAGGACCTCGTTCTTTGTCCAATCCACAGACATCTATAATATCAGATTGCAGATTAGACGCTGTAATATCTGAGCCATTAACTTGCTAAAAACGTGCATTATACATACATATGTACACATACAATGTTGTGTGTAATTTATCCACAATTTTATCTCGCCTCTTTATATATTATATACATATGTACCACCCCGTTGGGAGAGAAAAAGAAAAAATAGCGATTTTGCAAAACTTTTGAACCGAAATTCATTAAATACACTAGAGTGATGTCATACAAAGAGCAAACAGCATTGATCTATACGTACTTCATACATACATATATGTATGTTACATAAATAAAATAAAAAGGAAAGATTATCAGGCCCTTTGAAAAGGGAACAGGAAAAACAAACATTTTTCTCTAAAGGATTTAAGTTTTAAATGGAGCTCTTTTTTGTACAAACAAACAAGTTCTGAAAGGATTCCCTGTATGTACGTATGTATGCATGTAAATAAGTGAAAGAAGGAGAGAATTTTATCTTGCTCTCTCTCTCTTTCTCTCCTTTTCTTTTTTAATACCCTCTCACGCATTTGATACAAATACCAAAACACTCGTCAGGGGCAAAACAGGGAGGGCAGATAAAGGCGGAAAAAATAAGCGTATTAACGGGTAATAAAGACTTTAGTAGAAAAAAGTGAAAAGATATGTAATCTGTAGACTGTAGGTTTGTATATATTTTTATAAGCGGTGCATATACTATACATACGGTATTACACACTTTCTTTCTTTCTATGTATACACGATGTGATTGTGACTTTGTAATTTTTGCTATATGAGGCTAAAAGGCGAAAGAGATCTCTTCCAGTTAATTAATTAGAAAAGTGAGTCATCCTGCTTCTCTCCTTTTCTTTCTGCCCCCATAAATGTATGATATGATATGGGCTGGGATACATGCATACATGTATGCATGTATATTATAGCTATTCGTTTTTTTCGCCTTCCTCTCGCCTTCTTGTCGCTCGATTCGATGGACTCCTCGACATTCATTAGCAGAGAAGGAGAGAAGGATAAGAGAAAGAGAGGGGGGAGCAAAAGGTAGAGATGATGGTAAATGATCCGTGGAAGCAAGACTATCATTTATTGATTTTCTCTGTCTTCTCTCTTAACTCAAATGGCCTTATGAACTGTTCAAAATGTGTTGACTAGACAGAATCCAGTCATAATAATCTATGGTACATACATGCATACATACATACATGTGTGTACATTGTACATATGTATGCCTGCATCTTGTATTACGTATATCTATACACTATACAGTCATGTGTGAGATCGACAGAAAATCTTACCTCCAGGCTTAATAGGCACATCCTCACAGCCTTCGAAATCTTCTCCAGCAGCTTCTGTAGTGCCGTCAGGACAGCAACCTGGAAAAACAGCGTCAAAGACACGAATAAAAAGAGTCCATGTAAAATTGAAAGATAGCCGTCCAAAGCCTCATTTTTTATTCTCCAGGTTTTTATGTAGGTATATACTATATACATAAATTTCAATATCAGTATATAATGCTTCTTTTTAATCGAACCGAATCGTGAGGCTTGACATCCACAGTTCTCCTTGTTTGCACTGTCTGCTGGTGTTCGACGATCGCTGCAGCAGCCGAATTCCGTGTATTCGCAACCACACTCTAATAAAAAAGGTACATAATGAGATAAAATTAGTCTTCTTATAAGTAAAACTAAATTTTTTAAGGAATTTACTATTTTTCTCGCTATAATTTTCAATAAGTATTTATCACAAACCTTCTTTGTTAATACCCTTGGCCACGGTGACACCATCAGGACAGCAACCAAACTATAAAGTTCATCCAGTGTTTAATTATTGTAGTTTAAAAATGTGAGCTTTGATGTTAACATTTTAAATTACCCTTTAAGTAAAATCTTATCAAATCTGATGAAAATTTTACGACATTTGTAATTCATGGAAACCTTATTAAAATTTGATCAAAGTTGATACTATTTTTGACCAAAATCGGGCCAAAAACTCATGAGATTTTTATAAGGGTAGGGATATGAATTGATATGATGTATCCGTATTAAAAAAAGCAAGAACCTTGGATGACGAGCATGGGCATCCTTGCAAGTTGGGTCCTGAGGCTTCCGTATAACCGTCCTCGCAACAACCTGTGACAAATTTACAAAACATCAATATGTCATATTGATTGCCATATCCGCAATTATTCAGTCCATTCATTAGATAATTAGAAGGATTGCTTTTCAAACAAGGCAGTGTGTAGCTCTAAAAGTGTTTAAGTTAAATATACATATCTATACCATGTTCGGTGAATTTGCATCCACATCCTTCCATTCCAGGTCCTCGAGCCGCCGTCGTGTTGTCGGGACAACAACCATGAGGAGTGTATTCGCACCCACAACCTGAAATGTAAATATGTACATATTAAGACCAAGGCTAACTTGTACGTGCCGAGTTTCAAAAAATTTGCAGTTTTTACTACTTTAGAAAAGCTTTTCCGCCCTTCACCTTCAAATCCGGGTCCTCGAGCTGCAACAATGTTATCAGGACAGCAGGAGAAACGTGTGCTGAACAAAGAACAAAGCCAATGTTAAGGTCAATGCCACTTTAATTTAGACTGAATAACTTTATGCTGGCTCAACCTTTGCCATTTTCACAAACTTGTTAACGTACGTCGTCATACTACAACATATGTACATCTTTTTTGTGTATTTCCAGGTGTGATTGACTACCTGAGACAACATCCTTCTTTGTTCGGTCCGTGAGCCGCAGTCTTTCCATCGTCACCTAATTATTTATTTTATAGATATTTCATGCTTTTAACTATGTATGTACATGTCTTTCTTTTACATATGTACATGCCTTCTGGAAAGCTATGTATCGTATTCAACTTACAGCATCCGTATTTTTCAGAGATACACTCTTCCTTTCCGGCCGGCTTCGTTGTCTTTGTCTTCTCAGTCGTGCCTATGGTTACACATACATAAACAAAACACTAATAAGATACACATAATACATGTATGCAAGTTTATGGATATTGACCCGCTGATGCATTTTATAGTTTTACGTGTGCGTATAAAGCTCCACTATAAAACATAAAAGTCTTTATAAGTAAGATACCAACAACAACAAAAACAAAATTAAGACGTTGAGTAGATTGTATTCGGGTTCATCAAAGACAAGGAGAAAGGGTAACGGAAGAAAAATAAATGGAACTGTACATTGTGTACTATTTTTTATGTACATGGACCCTATACCAAATTTAAGCGACACTTCCATCAACAATATTGTCACATTTATGCGAGTAAGATCTTCCTTTCACCAGCCAGCCCTTTCTTTACTATTGGTGGTATACATACATAATAAAGCATACAGTATGTCCTTAGAAAACATAAAAGGGGCAAATAACTTGGGCATTTAACATGTTTATGAAAGTATTATTTACATGGGAGAAACTTGTACGTCAGACAATTTAACCTTTTATTCTATTTATGTGCCCTTATTATTGCATTAAACCGTCAGACTCGGGTTTGCCCACGCATATTTTACAGATGGGAACAACAACAAAACTATCGCCGTTTCTTCGGCTTTCTTTTTCGCTCCTTTTGTTGAAGCGAGTTAGTGAGCTGTTCCACATCCATGTATGTATCTGCATCTCCATCTTCATCTGCCTCATTGAAGAGAGATACATACATACAAGATGCACCATAAAATGCGCTCCTTATGCTTTCGGGAAAAAGCCTCCAGCTTCATCTCCAACTCCAGCTCCACTTGTAAAATACAGTACAATACGATACGACACGATACAAAGCAAAGTGGGAAAGAGTGAGACAAGGCATGGCAAAAATGTAGGGTTAGATTCTACTTATTGTTAGACAATTTTCCCACCGCTTCTTTTCCAACGATATTGCTAAAAAAGAGAGATATTACAAAAAATTGTACAGGCTCAAAAAATTGTTCATACGTGTACATATATTGGCACTCTACATGTACGTACAATTTATTATACTATGGTATGATGACAAGACTGGCAATTTGGTGTAGTAAGACTGAGAGCCTCAAAAACTCAAAGTTAAGCTGCATCGAGGCATGTGTATCTG
>JAQIVE010007049.1:0-10857 GCA_034698285.1 Sminthurinus bimaculatus
GTCTCAAACGTTACATCCTTATTGATATCGATGATATTTTTGTCGGGGAAAAAGGAACGAGACTGAAAAATACGGATGTGCAGGTTGGTATCCCAATAAAAATATATATATTTCCTGTTAAGTTTTATCTAGTTTTATAAAAATATTTGTACAGTTATATCTTTCAGTAGATTATACTATACATTTATTCGTAATATAATGTAATTGTTTTTTTTGCATGGTCATTATTTCAGGCCATACTGGAGACGCAAGAAAATATAAGGAAACTAGTTCCAGGCTTTAAATTTAATTTAGGATTTTCTGGTAAATATTTCCACTATGGAGATGACGAAGAAAATGCGGGCGATGATTTACTTTTAGGTATTTTTATTACGTCATACAATTATAAATTTATGATGCAAGTATTATTTGTATAAGTATTCATGAATAATGAACTATGAACTACCTTTGTAAATAAGTTTTAGTCAGCAATAATGACATAAATGTTTAACCCTTGAAATTTTGCAGCTAATAGTGATAAATTCATGTGGTTTGGTCACATGTGGAATCATATTCAACCCCATTTATATTCAAATACAACCCAGCTTAGTTTAGATATGATACGGAATAAGGAATTTGCAAAGGTTTGTAAAGCGTATTATTCTCAATATTCATCGGTTTTTAAAATTCAATCTTCATCAATGTAATGTGTGTATAGTAGCAGTATTTATTTTTTATTTTTACCTGGAAATCGTTCTCGTTTAGGAGCACGGTATACCAGTTAATGCAGGTTATTCTGTCTCACCCCATCATTCCGGTGTTTATCCAGTACACGAACCTTTATATGATGCGTGGAAAAAAGTATGGAATGTTAAAGTTACAAGTACAGAAGAATATCCTCATCTCAGGCCTGGTAAGTTGGTGGAAATGAATATTAACTAGCTAATCTTTAACAGCGTGTATTACAGATTATGTTTTAATGTGGTTTCATTTATTTCTAATTTATCATTTTAATTATTAATATGATGGTTGTATTTGATTCAGTATAAAATAAAAAAATGGCGTTATTTTTTTACACGTAGCTCGCCTCAGACGAGGATTTATTCATCGCAATATCATGGTGTTGCCTCGACAAACTTGTGGCCTCTTCACACATACAAGTACGTTCTCAAATACTTTCTCTTTTTTTTCATTTGACTTTGTTTAACTTAGATATTCATTATATTTAGCATGTAATGTACATAGTTTACATAGCAAATAGGGAATGAGTTTCATGCGTGGCTACCTTCATTGAAGTTTATTTGTTTTTTATTATTAAATGACTCTAATAGTACGTGATTAGAAAGAAAAGTTTTGTCAGAGGAGAGTCGTTGATATGTAATAAGAGCACTACAATTATTATTATTATTCTCTCCGTATAGTTTTTATCGATCGCTACCCTGGAGGGCAATCGAAGCTTGATGAGAGTATTCGTGGAGGTGAACTCTTTCAAACAATCATCTATAATACGGTGAGGGAAATGGCTACTCGTATTCTGTAACTAAATAAACTATAGTGCCGATTCGACACTGTTGATATCAGTCAGCTGGAAAAAAAAGTTTGCACAGTAAATTAATAATGATTTTTTTCCATTTTGTGTTAGATAAACGTTTTCATGACGCATATGTCCAACTACGGAAATGATCGCCTCGGTCTGTATACTTTTGAGTCGGTTATAAAGTATATTCAATGTAAGTTTTGGTATAAGATTTTGTCCATACGCATAAACAATAAACATGCATGTGCTTATCTTACGAGCTTTGAAAAGGGTTTGCAAAACTAAAAAAAACTACTATAACTATTATTAAACCAAGGATGCTTCGAATGACTTCTTGTCTCTAAAACACCTGCAAACACGCACTAAATCTCGTAAAGACAGACGCGTAACTACTACGAATACGTATGTTGAGTATGTTTAAGGAAACGAAATGCTGTTGAATATTGCTTAGTGCTTCATTGATAGCGTATATTTGTAATAATTACAACTTCAGTAATGTAAAATGACTATTAATTTGCTTGAAAGGTTGGACGAATCTACAGTTAGTAACTTTACCACCGGATCTTCTAGCTGAAAAATATTTTAAAATGCATCCCGATGAAATAGATCCAATTTGGGGGAATCCATGTGATGATCCGCGTCACAAAAAGGTAACATGTTATATTTTTATTGTAATATTCACAATTTACAAGTGGGAATTCAATTTAATGATGTTGTTTTATATTCATTACTTGTTTTTTTACTCCATTGAACATCAGACTAATAACTTTCCTAACTGTCTTTGATATAGATTTGGTCGGTAAATAAAACATGTGATAGTTTACCCGAGTTTCTTGTGATTGGACCGCAGAAAACTGGTACGGTCAAAGCATAAGTTAATACATATTACATGATATAATCAAGAAGGATGAGAGAACAGTCTTTTGTTTAACATGTTTTTAAATGATTTTTTCCATTTTTTCACAGGTACTACCGCTCTCTACACATTCCTCACCATTCATCCCACTATAAGTAGTAATAAACCCAGTCCGGAGACTTTTGAAGAAGTTCAATTTTTCAATGGAAAAAATTACTATAGAGGATTAGACTGGTAAAATCCCATTACATAATTCACAAAATACAACGTTTCGTAATAAAACATTTTATAGTGCAGACAGAGGGAATTTTCGTAACGTAAAATGTTTATTTGACATATTTATGTTTACGTTATGACTCTGATTGTGTTGTAGGTACATGAAGTTCTTTGCTGCAGAAAATAGTACATTACCAAGTGGTTTAACTAATGTCACAACAAGTACTACAACAATGAGTAATAACATCTTTGGTCCAGTCAATGAAAATTTGGACTCGCCGATTCCTCGAAAACCTATTTTATTCGAAAAAAGTGCTACATATTTTGACAATGAACTCGTTCCGAGACGTGCTCATGCTTTACTTCCGAGAGCTAAAATTGTAAGCTTCAAGAAACTTCTAACAATGCATGGTTACTTGTATAAACACGTAATCAAATTATATACACATTTTGCTTATCTCTCCTTTGTGATAATGATTATGATATATCTTTAAAATGAAAATATAAAATAAAAATTTTCTATTTCAAAGGTGACGATTTTCATTTCGCCAGCCAAAAGAGCATACAGTTGGTACCAGCATATGAGGGCTCATAATGATCCCATCGCACTCAACTATACTTTTTATGAAGGTACTTACACATTCAAAAGCTATAGTAAAATGTAAACTGTATGTGTTCCAAATTTTTAAATTAAGACATTCACTTTTTACTTTTGACATTCAAATTTTAATTATAGTTCTGACAGCTTCAAACACTTCACCTCGAAGTTTAAGGGAATTAAGAAATCGGTAAGTTAAGCTGCAATTTTTCAATCATAATAGATGAATTTTTCCTCATTTATGATTGTTAATATCATTTGTGATTGAAAAAAGAGAGAATAAGAACGTTCATAATATTTTATGATGCAGTAGCAAGGCTTTTTATAATAATGTGGCAATTCGTATACTTAGGTGCTTAAGTCCGGGTCGGTATGCTCAGCATCTGGAGAGGTGGTTGAGTTATTATCCCTCTCAACAATTACTCATTTTGGTAAGATAAGTCGATTTCAAATATAAATGATGAATATCGTAACTATTTTGATTGATATCTAATTAATATCAATGTGATTTTACGACATAATTTTTGAACTTTATATAGGATGGTGAGGAATTGCGAAATGACCCAGTTTCTGTGATGAATCGACTTCAACAATTTCTTCAAATTAGTCCAGTCTTTGATTATACCAGTAAACTTAGGTAATGCATTTAAAATTTGAATTAACATAAACTTGTGTACTTATGTTGTTAATCATTGAGAATAAGACCACGTGAATGTTGACCATTATCTTACAGATTTGATAGAACAAAAGGTTTCTACTGCCAAATAGTGAGTGGAAATAAGAATAAATGTTTGGGAAGAAGTAAAGGACGACAGTATGCGACAATGGATGCGAAATCAGCCAAGTACCTTCAGGTAAGAAAGATTATTAATAATCTTCTTGAGTTTAAAAAGAATTTTCAATGACAAATAAAATTAAAATGCTTACTAATGTATTTTGTTTGAATTTTGTGATTTTTAGAGTTATTATACAACACATAATAGTGCATTATTGAAGCTATTCAAACGACTGGATATATCAGTGCCCAGTTGGCTTAAAGAAGACTTGAGTTCTTGACAACACGAGGGAAAAGTATATTCCTCATCTTTATCATAAGTATACTTCAAACTAATTATTTTTTTCTCTCTCTACTTGATGATATGGATCTGTATAGTCATCATGACGTACGAGATAATTAATTGTCTCGTCAGTCAGCATTTTTCATCGATAATATTAACACGTTAGCAACGCTTTTTATTTTTGCTGTTGTTACTCTTTAACTCTTACTTTGTATACTATACATCACACAGTGGATTTCTCCCTTCTATTTATTGCTTTAAATCTTTAAATCACATCTCCCCACACTTTGCAAAAAAATACTTCTTTATATTATAATTATTATAATATATCGGAGGACACAGTGCCATATTTTTGAATGTTATTTACTATGTGTATATGATACGAAATTACGAGTATATATTATAATGTATGTACTTTTTAATAATACTTAGAGCAGGCATAAATGTGCTACATATAGAAATTCTGGATATCACATACATAAGGAAGGAAAATATTTCCTTCCCGTACTGGTTAGTTTTTTCTTAGTGTAACTTTTGGCCTATTCTATAAGGAACACCGTGAGTCTCAATAAGTTTTTTTGCTCTTAAATACATAAAGTAGAAAAGTAATCAAACTATTCTATAACGAGAAATTTAAAAAAAAACAGTAATTATTAAAATATAGCTGTATTACCTTTTACTTTATTACAAGTTTTCACGTAATTCACAATAGTATTGAGGCTGTGAAACGAACAAAGTTTTAAAAAAGTATTTTATATTTTCCCCAGTGACAGCTTTCCACAAAGGTAGATTTGTACATAAAATAACTTGAAACTTGAATGGTAGCTATTCCATATATTATGATTCAAAAAGTATAAATGTAATATTTCAAACAATGTAAGTACTTGAAGGGTCTGACAATTAAATAATTAAATTAATTAATTATGAGAGAAAGACAAAAAAATACTAAAGAAACAAAGGCAGTTGATTATTTTTTAGTGTGATGATAATAATTTAAGTATAATAATATTATACGATTATTAATTATTATAATTGTCTGATATTAGTTAAGGGAAAAAAAGGAAATTTGTTTGTAATATTTAATCACAAATATTATTATTTATTGTTAATATTATGTTGTATGTTTTTTACACAATGGCGAGTTTACGTTTGTGTACTAAATGTTTCTCTGTATGTGTACATATCCTTGTAAGTAGAAAATGTTTATTTTTTCAGTTTAGCTTTGTCATATATTTTTTACTGTATCAAATGTTCAGTTTAATTTGTATTTAACTAGCAATTATTATTGTTACATTGTTCGTATTATGAGTAATAAGTTAATGAATATAGGGAAGAATAGGACAGAGAACAATATATGAAAATTCGAACAGGGGTATGAGAGGAGAACGGTAAAATCATACAATATATATCAAAAAAGTCGATTCATTAATAAATAATAATTAAGAATTTAGTAATAGAATATGTAGTATAAAAATTTATTGTTGTAATAATGACGCTAGACGATTCGTTTTCATAATATAATAAATTAAATCGCACAAAATTATACTATACTTGTAATGAGATACTTATGTAAGTAGGAAATAATCATCAGTACTATCGATAAGTAAATCTATATTCTATAGGACATAGAGTTTGACAGAAAAAAAAGAGTAAGTAACAACTATTAAACTTATAACGAATCTACTTCTAGCTGTCTAGTTTGTTTAAACTCTACTATTACTTGTTGAAATTCGAACAAATTAAGAACTAATAATATATATGTATTACTTATAATATAATATTCCTGAAAATTTGAACGGGCGATAGATTTAAAATAATTCAATAAATGAAAATCTTAATGTAGGCACCGTAAAACTTTCTATACATTATACAATATATATGTATCACTATTATTACTACAATAAGCGCAATCTTTACGGATATTGTATATGTTTTTTACATAATTATTATTATTATACCTGCAATGATTAATATTGACCTGTTGTAAAAAAAAATTATTATCGAGTCTATGTATGTACGAAGGATGTTCACAAGGTTTTTTCAATTGACCATTTCTATTATGCAGGTGATCCAGGATAGAAAAGTTTCTCACTGTCGGTAGAAAACACTACGTGCAAAGATTCAGGGTACTGCTCATTCTGTACTGTAATGTACTGAACACGCTGCAGAAAATCTATCCTGAGACATACCTACAATGAAAATTGGAAATAGAAATAGCCGATTGAAATTATTTTTGGAACTCCATACAAAAAAGTTATCTAATTTAAGCTACTCGCTCAATTCGGAGAATTTTTTCTCAAAGTGTTTGACAAAATTGGACATGTGCAACCAACCAACCACCAACTCCTAGTTAACTTTGCGTTGTGAGACAATCGGCTGAATCAAGAAACATAAAAAATACCAAAACATTATATTGAAAAAAATAATTTAGGTACGTATATAGTCTTAAATATGATCGAAGAAAAACATGTAGGTACTATAATACACATACTAATATCCTTTCAATGGCGAATTATAGAATTTTGTTTCTATGTAATGCGTTCAAATATTAAAATTCTAGAATAGTTTATATTTGGACAAAAGAATAATAATTATACATGCACTCACAAACGTGTGTATTGTTATGACGTGCCAAATAACGTAGATTCTCAGTATGTACCGCAGACTTGTAAATGTAATGGCGTGGCTATTATTTTTAAGCATAAAAAGAAACAATATTCAACTAATATGTGTAAAGTGTGAATGTCCACGGAATACGAAAACCTGTACATGATAGAGTATAAAAACTTGTACATTATTTTTACCCAGTACCCAGCACACACAGGCAGAAAAAGATACAAGTATATACAAGGAAAAAAATTACATTAGCGAGCTCCCAGTTATAGTCATTAGTATATATGTATATTATTATATATTATATTATTGCCCACAAAAACCAAAACGTTAATGTAGTACCAATTACAAAAAATATTGTTATATATTATATGTATTAGTATTTTTGGTGTTACCTTCTGTCAGGTAATACCTGACGGGTATTTATTTATGTTATCCATTTTTTAATTTACCTCCCACACGCATTTCATGTAAGCTTTAAAACCATCATTTTGCTTGTACTTGTATACTCATTTTACAGGGCATTTAAATGATATCAAATAAAAATATGTATACTACGTTATTCAACACATTATACTACTATCATATAATATAAACATAAATGCGAATAATATTTAATTAGATACATATTACCGTTTCTAATTCAATGACAATAAATACAATAAAGTACGTTTTTAAGAAAAAGAAACTGATGATTGTTCTTTCTCTTTTTAACCTCTTTCTTTGTAGATCATATATTAAAAAAATGCATTTCCAGCCAGCATAAAGAGCTGCACCATCATAACATATTCATAAAATATAAATTATTTATATCATGTTTTATGATTATGACATTAATATTTTTGTTTTTTATTTTTATCACAGACATTTTTACGTTCACTGGGTTCTCCGATTCTTGAGGTACGCAGCAGTATTTACGTATATTATTTGTTTCATTTGAAATACATTTGATGCATATACCGTGAATTGTTATAAAATACTTTCAAAAGAGATTGAAATTTTTGTAACATACATTTATATTTGTCGCGGAGACTATGACCACTGTCTTTCACTGCGAGCCAGCAACCAGTGCCAATATATTATACGTACATCGGCAGTGCTATTGGAAGAGTTAATTGCATAATCGACAGCAAGTACTATAAACTATGATGTATGTATTTATTTAGACTTAGGTAATACGTAGTATATGTGCACAAGTTTGCACGTTCAGTGCAAGTTTCTCAGCGGACTTTCTTTATTCCCACTATCTCTTTGCTGGTCGACAATACCACAGACACTTTTCTCTTGTCTTTGTAAATATGTAGCTACAGCTGTAGTTGCAGACCGAATGTGAAAATTTTCCTTTGACTGTCCGCTGCTATAATAATATCATTCGTGAATATAATGCACAAATGGAAAGATTCGCGTCTTTGTTCATGCATCAACGTTATTTCTTTCACTAAAAGTACAGCGGCGAGAGATCAAGTCGACGCAGCATGAAGCGGAACGGTTTCGTGCATATTTACTCACGGATACTTGTAGTACATTTAGGATGCGTTACGCATCTACGTACCTCAATGTGTTGTACGTGTTTTCACTGGATATATTATTTTTACTGATATTGTGCTTACATGTCCTATTATGTATCATATATTTACGTATGTGTACTGATAATGTGTGAGTATATATTATGTATACAACACAAATACAACCTTTTATTTTGATAACTACTCATTCCTCCATTTGTTTTGTTTTTGTTGGTTGACGTCACGGCTTTCAGAACACGCTGTCTTTATTATATCGACTGTACACATACATTATACATGCATGTTTATGTATAAGTATGCCATGCCAGAATTATAAATATCGTATAAATACGTAGCAATTTCTATCAATCTCAAGGTAATGCTACGTGTTTGTCTTGTGTCTTGTCTACGTCTATTTTCATTTACAATTGCAATCGAGAGTGCTGACTATATGTGCATAGTGCATACGTAAGTCTGTATACAGATTTTGTACTTTATTGTTGCTGTAACGTGAAAATATAGAGTTTTTAGTTTAGTTTTCCATTTTATACACGTATAGTGTGTAGTGTCAAAAGTTGGCCATTGAATTGTGCGTGTGTATATATATGCAGTGTGTAAAACTACAGTTACATGTGCGTATTTTCATTTTTATCTGCAATGTTTTTGTCTATACCATTTTTTTCCATGTATCTATAGAATGTGAATGTAGTGTATATGTACTGAAATGTGTACATCTATATCTACAGGAGAGCTATAGGTAAATGGTTCAAGATAGATTGTATGTATGGATTAAAGGGGGTTGGTTTTGTGCGGGTATCGTCGGGGCAATGCAATGCAATGAATCCGTTTTACCCTCAGCGAGCGAGCGAACGAGAGAGCGAGCTCTTATTCGTATTCCAAATCTAAAATCCAAAGTGTAGCATCTATACATACACACTCCACATATATATACACTGTACGTTTCACAATGGGAGGTTGTCTTTGGGGTGGATCCAAAGCTAGCAAAAATATTTTGGAAATTTGGAAAATTTCAATCCCACATTCTATTTTTACAGTATACATCTAAAGGTTGTATGAAAAAACGTTTTTTAACTGATGCCACCTCCATCCTTTGCTATAACGCAAAATTCAACATGACAATGTATGAGAGGAAGAAGTAAAAGAAAGAGATGATGATGGTATAATTTTGTTTCATTCTTATTTTAGGAACCACCCCATATGGGAGGAGTTAAGGGTGAGAGTATTGAATTTTCTCTCTGAGAGCTCTCGCTCTCTCTCTCTCTATGTTAGCTTTGGCTCCTGCTTCCTTGCAATGTACTCAAAAAAAGAAGACGGAGAAGAACCGACCGTTGTGTGTATTTGTGTATACATATGTGTGTAGTATCTGTACTCAAGCTCAACATCAACTCTTTGCCTTTACTGGAAACAGCAGAAAGAGAAGTACAAGTAGGAGTAGCGCGTTTTGGAAAGCCCTACGCCAACTTTGATATTCTTGTGCAGTTTTCCATGTGTATGTGTGTATGTGTGTAGTTTTGTGTGTGGGTAATACGTCTACAGCAGGGTCTGTCCCTAAAATTTTCAGTCTTACAAAGCACGTCTGTCGGACTGCTTCTCGTTCTCTGTCCTACACTATACAGGAGAAGTGCAACCGTAGCAAGAAGAAGAACCAAATTGTAGGATTATTGTTACACATTCTTCCATCCTCATGTGTGTATAAATATACTGTGCTCACAGACTTTTCGTTACTATTACGTGTTTGTATTATATCTAACTGTGTAATAATATATTTTGGTATACAATTCCTTAATTCGTGCAACTCTCGGAATAGAAGCGAAATCCTAAGGCGAAAGCAAAATCAAAGCCAAAGCCTAAACCAAAAAACCAAGCTCAAATTCAAGTTCAAGTTGACAACTTTTTGTATTTTTGTACAATATTTACACATACATATAATATAATATATATACAGCACAAGTTACAAATATCAAGAAGAACCACAAGCCTCAGCAACACGCTGTCTGTCTCCATCCATAATCATTATAAATACACGCAGAGAGAGAAAGGAGAGAATCAAGAATAGTATAGAGAACTTTACTATACACACAAAATAACGCATAGATAATAATATATACAGTGTAATATCTTTTTTTGTACATATTCAAGAAGAAGAGAAGAGACAAGTAATATCTATTTATTACATAATAATATTATTACATTATACATTTATCATACTGTGAAAATAGCTCTGCGTGTATTTTCATACCAACAACCTTATCTAATACTTAGATTAGAAAGTTTATATATATATTATACATACATATATATCTATATTTCTGATAGACATTTTTATAGCGAACAAAGATCAAGAGAGAAAGAGAATCTTACAGTATTATTGCATAATATCTATATTATATTTCCTATTATATTATATATATTCTTGTTCCAAAAATAAAAGAATTTTCACTATAATTCTTATACGCTGTCTACTCAAGGAAAGA
>JAQIVE010007050.1:0-10857 GCA_034698285.1 Sminthurinus bimaculatus
ACCCTTTCAGTCCCCGTACATCGAGAGTATACCAATTTTATATTGAGTGTGTAAATGCATGTGGCTATAAAAAATTGTAAATTTTCAACACGGTAGACCTTTTGAGAGAATGAAGCAAAAATACGAGAGAAAAAAGTTGAAAGCCTTAGATTCCATATTTGTCCAATAAAGAAAAAAACTAATGTGTATTAAAGCTAGATTCGGTTACAGTATAGAAGAAAGAGAAAGAAGGAAAAAGAAGCAGTGTATCTTGCAGTTGCACTTATGCATAGGCTAACCAGCAGATAAAAACATTAGAGTGGAGTAGGTACAGTGTGATATTAAGAACTTTTACCATCATTGTGAACGATTTCTCCATATTTATTTATTTGCCCACTAGCTTCAACGTCAAAAGTATAGCAACGACATGGGAAACTGAAAAAAAATAGTTATAATTATTTTCTATACAGCTCTACGTCGTACTCCTATACGGACGCCTATTATGTATGCTTTTTTATATAATATGAGCTGTAAGTATGTATTATGTACGTAAAAACAGACTTTGAGGAAATTCAATACTCCATTGAAGTGTGGTGCATCTATGTATGGATGAGTATAAAAAGAAAATTTTTTGCTCTCTCTCCCTCTCTCTCTCTATCTCTCTTTACTCTCAGTGCAATGCAAGTCCGGAATTTTTCATCCTTTAGCTGAGCTTCTCCGTGGAAAAAGGGAATATAATATAATCTGAGAAAATCTTGATGGGAAAAGGGTTAAAAGGAACTTGGACGCTTTGGAAGAAAAGAAAAGAACGGATTATTACGATGATGAAGGAGACGATCATGCACACATATACAATATATATAGTTTCATCCTTTTGTACATAAAATAACATAAAATGTGTGTACGTGTGTGTGTGTGTGTTTGTGTATTTACTATTGTGGAACATGATGGCATGTTGGTGTGTATGTGCATGCTGGTGGCTCATGGCTGTAGTGGTCGCGGACCTATATAAAAAGTAGTAGAATCTGGAAATTCTGATGAAGCACTCTTTTTTCATGACTTCTTTTTGACCTGTATTGCTGCTGCTTGGTTACTCCTAAATAAAACGACGTTTCCCCCATATGTGCATATATGTAGTATATGTAGTTTGTTCTTGTGAGTCTCGCATCTAGGCTACACACATGTCTGCCACAACAAATCCACTCGAGTCCAAAGCCAGAGTTAGGCCATGTCTAAAGGAAAGGAGAACGATATTTATACAATAAAATGTATAAAAAGATGCTTAGACGAATATAAACAGATACACTTGATCTCTTTTCAAGGTAAACCAAGGATTTTTTGGAAAAAGTAACTTGTTAAATTCAAGTTGTCTGCTTATTCTTTTTTTCTTCATTACTCGTCCATCTATGTGGTTACAAGATGAGGAAAAAAGTAAGACGCGCGAGGACAGGCGTACATAGTAGATTATGCATATATGGTGCTTATAATACATATTATGAAGATACAGTAGTGATGTGTGTGTATATATCTGTAAGAACGGACAGCTTTTCCCGTCCAGATTTTTATACGATACCACAAAGGTGGTAAATAATGAGAAGAAGCATGACTTTATTTTGTAGCTTTTACACAAATACCAGGCCAGAGCTACGAAACGAAAATGTACATGTGTATAAATAAAATACACAAAAATGCGTATCATCACCGATAAGTCTAGCCCTAGCATAGCTACATATTATACAGATATAAGTTATCTTTTTGGGTTATTCTATACAAAAAAGTATGAGATGAGTGTCACTGAGTAAGGGGGAAAAGAAGGAAGACAGAGTTAGAAATGTTGGACAGCTTTCTGGAGTTGACTTTAGTCACGTTGTAAGTTGTTGTAAGAGCGTTTCTCTCACTCTGAATGTGAAAGTGGGAGTGCCTGATAGGGAAGAAGAAAAAATTTGATGAAAAAAGATTATTTTTCTGTAAAAATGGGGTAAAATTAGATTGACTCGATTCTCGATTGCCCACTGTTATCAACGTGTCTGTTTTTGTCTGTTCCTCGCTCTCCACAATAATGCTCGCTAGTCAAGCTCTGTATGCTTAGCTAAATGATGAGTAGCAAAGGATTATGTAAGACGAAAAATAAGTCAGAATCCCAAAAGGCATTTGACCCACAGACGACCAAGTTGATGACGGCTACATCAAGATTTTCTAGACAAGGGTTAGTAGACAGACTGTCGTTCCTACATATAGCGATACATATAGTGATGGGGCCCAACTTCTTTTATTACGTATACGTAATAAAAATGGATACACATATAGTTCAACACATATTCATCTAAAAAAAAGTTTATACATAGGTGGAGCGTTTTCTCAGTGTATACATGCATTTCTGATACTGATATTGAAACCAATACCATTGATAGCATTTTTGTTCACAAGAGAATCCTTTTTTCTGTGTTACAAATTATACTTTTAAGGATAATAATAATGATGGTAACGGTGAGGTTTTTGAGGACTCATACACATTATTATATACTATATACGTATAGCTGTATGAGTACCAGTAATTCGGAACTGCACATGCAGTCGACCCGCCCCGCAAAAGAGATTCTGAGCTTGTATTATATTCCTACTTGAAATAAGCGTTGCTGGAGTAAAATTACTTTGATTTTCCGATGAATAGGTCCCGAATTAAATAATCAAGGGTTTAAGTTGATGATAAAGATTTGTAAAAATTTGTTGGTTTCCCACTCAAATTGGAAAGTCGAGAGGAGCGAGGAGAGGAGACGAGATGGGAGAGAGTCCGTCCATCTATAATGCTTGTAATGTATATTTTTTATGTATGTTTTGACTAGGCTTACCCTGCGATATGACTTTGGGTTTGGCTCAATCAACATCCTCAAAGTTTAAAAGCAATAAAAAAAGTAGCCACGGCTCTGTCTGTCTGTATCTTTATATGTGATAGATGTGTGATATGTAATCGAGACGTTAGAAGGAATCATTGTAGATTGTGGATTTTTTCATCTCCGCATTTCTCTCCAAAAGTTCAAATTTCCAATCCCTCTAGATAGATAGATATAGTATACACACAGACAGATATGTATTTTATGCTCAGTCTTTACTCCCATGATTCTCATCTTTACATAATTGTAGTAATAACAACAAGAGCAAATTGTCTAATCGTAATGAGATTGTAAACGTAAGGGATAGCCTCAATTTTGATCGTTAAATTAGAACTTGGGTCGATTCGGCATTTTCATTGTACTTGGTCCTCTCCCTATCCCTTTGATATTTATGTGTAAAACTTACATGGCTTGCACCTAACTTTTTCCTTTTGAAATCATTTATCCTCCTAAAACATCAAATGTCCCGAGGCACTTCTTTTACACGCGGAGTTTTAGAGAAATTTGAGCATTTCGGGTTAAATGTTACTGCGAGTACAAAAATTAAAGATGAAAACTCCATAATATTAGTAACAACAACACAATAGTTTATTTCTAATTTTTCTCTTGTTTCTTATTTTTAATTTCCTAATTGTATCAGAACATGGATAATGGATAATTGTTTTTATAGCAGGGGTAGAGTGATGTAAATATCATCTGTAGAAAGTATAAATCTGATCATCTTTTCCTAAAAGATATTATGTACAAAGAAGCATATTTGTGAAAAGTTTAGCCGTGGTTTTAAAGTGAGAAAGGGGGAAAAGGTAGGATTTAACCATTGGACGAATCTTGGACATGTCCACATATTATCTGTACATAAAATGAAGAGTTTGCGGGAGAAGGGATGTATTTTTCTATTTTTCACTGTTGTGATTTGTATTATTAGTCATTTTATATGTGTATATGTATGTATTTTTGTGGACCAAACCAAGACCAAGTCGTTGTTGTCGTCGTCATCGTCGTTTTGTTCATTGTCAAGCATTTGTATGGGGTTGTACTGTGTCTGTTGGAGGTGGCCGGCTTTTGTACTGATAAAAATGGAATGTTTAGTCCCGGCTGAGTAAATGTAATGTAATGTGTGGTAAATGGGAGGTGCTCTAAGGCAATCGTGCCGATGCCGAGAGTTACACAAGAAGAAGAAGAAGAAAACGAAGGAGAGAGAGAAACAGAGTGACTGTGAGTGAGTTGAGACCTCGAGAACATTTCCTCACACATAATAATAATCATAATGAGTCCCATAGGGCATGTTTCCCCCAAACTTCCCTCTATGTATACGTAATCCTCCGTATTCCAGCAGTGTGTGGCTAATACATAATCTCTCTCCGAGGACTCATTTTATATTTAGCAAAAACCAAAGATTTATGCTCTCTGATATGTTGATAATTTTGTGTGTGTGCAATATGCCATAGACATTACAATACACCAAAAGTAATTCTTTTTCTAAGAAAACAGAGCAGCTCTGTATAAATATATATATATATATATATATATATTCTGTGCTTTTATAAAGCTGATTTGGACACCAATACCTTCTTTTTCTCCTTTTTTACATGCATAATATTGTATGAGTATGTGTATTTTACTGCGAAAAAAAACAATATTTATTACAAAACAATACAATTTTTCCAACGCACTTACTTTTTTGGTCATCGTCATCATATATGACTAGGTTACAACTTTTAGAGCTCTGTTTGTTGAAGGTAACTCGGTAAGTATTCATATTGAGGCAGTTTTTCATTTGTTAACTGAGCCTAGGCACGGAAAACGAGTTAAATGAACTATCACCTTGCTCTCAACTCGGCATGAATACGAATAGGAATATCTACAAAATATATATGTGTGTATACATTATACATGCATGTAATATATATTATATGTATGTGCGTGTGCTTATCAAAGCGACTTCTTTACCTTTTGAAATAATACAGTTCTTTAAAATCTTGAGAAACCCGATTTTTTGAAGAAAAACGGTTTGCTCTTTCCTTTTCATTAGTTATTATACGATTGTCATAAATTTACTGAATTTATTCATTTGCATGAAATGTGCACCATGAAACAAATCAAAGGGAAGAGAGTTTAAAGTTTTTGTGTCATACATAAAGTACGGATACATGTAACCATTGTTGTGATCTCATGATACTCATTCTTCCAAGATTATGGATTCATATGGATTCATAAGTCAAGAGGGAGAGACGTTGAAAGAATAAACGAATATTATGTAGATTTGTGGTATGAGTGAGCATTGAACATTGAGCAGTTCCGCTCGCGTCTTCCAGTATTTTGCATTATAAATTCCGAAAGAGAGAGAAAGAGTACGTGCGTGTGTGATTGTTGTAAACTTGTTGTCTCTGCCTGTCTGTTTGACTGTGATGATGACTTTCTTCTTCGTATTTTTTTACCCCTATCAAAAATCAGAATGGAGATCTTCGTGCCAATTTTCATGTTTATGCAAAAAGAAGGTAAAAAAGGATGATGATTTCTGCCGTGTATTATTTTCTACCTATAAATAATAAGATATAAAATGACTATATTATTCCCCCACGTTTTTTATTTTAAAGGTCTTTATCAGAGAGTAGTATGTATATTGTAGTAACCAATCCAAGATTTTTATTGCCTTCGTGAACTGTTTGAATTACTTTGTTGTGCTTCTCCCTATCTCTCTCTCTCTCTCTCTCTCTCGCTCATACACATTCAACTGTACACATATTACATATAGCAAATGGCATTACTAAACCTACCCTTATGTTTACAACTCAGCTCCTTTACCTCCTACATTTTTACTCGCTTCTCTTCTCTTTCTTCTCATCTTCTTTTCACCTTTACATACATCTATCTGGCTACCTCAAGCCATTAAATACCAGTCAATTCATTTTATATGAATTTTATGAACATTAATTTGACGAGGATCTTGCTATTAAAGTTCTATTTAAATTGATAAGTCTCAAATAATAAAATGAATATCTGTGCATTGTTTTACTGGTTCTCCTTTACTTCTTTCAACTAACTGACAAACAACCAAACATCGTTGCTGCATATATGTAACGATTGTTTATACTCAGTCACTAATGACGCTGGGGATTGATCTTAAATATTCGTCCATAAAGTCGAACTAGTTTTCTCGCTGTTTCCCTATGGGAAACTTTGTATTTGTACCCAAATTTTCTCTATATACTACAACTAATATGATTGCTCTTATTACTGACTTGATTTTCCAATAAATGGGAGATTTTACTGATATTGTGAGGCAAAAGCTAGAGTTAATGTTTTTCTAAATATTTATTTAATAGTTCAACCTGATTTCGCCCCATTCTCTTGTCTGTGATAAAGTGTAGATACGCCATAAATTGACTCTATGTATAAAATATAATTTCGTAAATTGGTTAAATTCTCTATGTTTGTATTGTAATGTTATACGGCGTGTATTTTATGCATACCATGTTATATTGCTTATACGTGTGTAAATTTTGGTATATCACGGAAAAATTATTATTGAGATGCTGATACTGATGTTATCATGTAGAACAGAAAAATGAATTCATGTAGAATAAATTTATATAGGGCATAAATATAAAATAAGTATGCGGAAAGAAACAACAATAGCAATAATAATGTTTGTTTTAGCATTTATAACTTTCAATATATATATATATAATACATAACTTTTAGAGTCATGAGTGACGAGTTTATGAAATTGCAGAGTCAAAAATCATTTTATGTACTCTGTGAATTGTTCTCTGCTCTTTATTCTGTTTGTTCTTGTTTTTCCCAATCCACATTTTATTTGATTGCATATTAAAGTGACAATGAAGAAAATTATAAAAATAAAGTACATAGAAGGAAACGCAATCTGCAATAAATAATACAGATTTTTGATTTTAAAAACAAATAAACTGGAACACAGCAATGATTTATATAAAGACTTGAGTTTGGGATTCTAGAAGGAACGGGTTCACCATACCATAATACAGTTTATTGTGATAAACGGTATAACAATGCATCGTATTGTAAAATTGTAAAAGTATTGGGAAACCACGCTGTACATTTTTTCCAGATTTAAAAATCCAACCCTGTCTTTAAGTACAAAGATATACAGACAGACTCCAACAGGGACTAGACAGCAGACCTTCAATTGTAAATTGAGCCTCAATCTCTTGAATAAATGCATCTATCGTCGATGCATACACATTTGGTACATGTACATTGTACATACATTTACACGTTTGGTTTGTCAGTATGTGCATATCGCATAGGTAAAGGTCCTCAACATGTTTTTTTTAAACGCAGACAGACAATATCAAAACAAAAACAGTCTTTGGCCCGTATATAAAAGTAACTAATAATGTAATGTAAAAATGTGTCAATCCGTGGATTACGATGGCCCATCTCCATAAGAAAATGATGGTTTGATGGGTATTCTTGCTCTGCTTTTTTATCTATATGTACTTAATAGTTAGAACTTTAGAAATTTCCGTCCTGATTTCCCCATTTTAATCGTACAATTTGGACTTCTTCTGTACGTTTTTACATCTTTTTTCGTCTGCTTCTTCTTCTTCTTCGTCATCAGCATCCAGTTCACCTTATTTTAAATAAAATTGATTCCTTTTATTTTATTTTTGTTTGAAAAACTGTCCCGGCAGCCTGTCTTGGATTTTCTCATGAAATTTCCTTTATCTCTCTTTCGTAGAGATAGAGTTTGTGTATAATGTGTATAACTGTATGTAGCATTGTATAGGTACACAATTATTTTGTGTGACAAACCAACATCTAGAATTTCCTCGATGTCATTCGATTTCCTTCACCCTTTCCTTTAATGTCTGTGTATATTTTTGTGTTTCTTCCTTTATTCTCTTATACATTTTGTCGTCTTTTTTATATAAATTCATTTCATTTGATATCCGAGTTGGTCGTTCCGAATTGGTTTTTTAACCCAGATATTTTTGCCTTTTCAAAAAAATGCATTTCACATGTGAACGATTGATGAGATGAGATGAGAGACTATCGTTTTGTGCATCAGGTACATACATTCATTGTCCCGTGTATTTATTTTAACACACAAATACAGACACAAAACTACTCTATATATTATATACAGTACTCTTTACTCTTTGGTGTGTTTATACTAGAGATTTCCTCAAATCTCAAGTGTATCAGTTTATCCTTATCCCGTTTTCAAATTGTTTCAATAAGATTCCTTGCATGTACATGTGTTACACATAAACTTTTGTATCACTGGAGTAGCGGTAAATGATTATAGCATTCTCCCAAACGAGATGTGTTCAAGGAAAGGAGAAGGAGAAAAAAAATAAATAAACAACTCATGAAAGACAGGATAGGTAACCCTATCTTTATTTCATTTTAACGGGTCGACGCGTATCTTTTGAATTTGGATTTAGATTTGGATTTTTTTAACTTGGACGTTTGATACAATTTTGTGACCTTTTTTTCCTCTTCTTCTTACAAAGAGCAAAGAGACTCTCACCCTCTCTCTCCCTCTCTCTCTCTCTCTCACTTGCTCTCGTGCTTTTACTCTTTAACACCCTTTCTATTTCATACGATCTTCCCTCTGGATGTTCCTGCAATCCGATCGGGAATGTTTCGTGTAGGTAATATTGGTGGCAGGTATTTAGTGATAAATGAAAAGAATGTATTGAGTGATACCATTCAGAGTCCCGTTTTATTCATTTTTTATTTCCATATATATTGTCATTTTTCTTCCTCATTTGAGTTTCTACTTTTCCTTCTGTGCAGGAAAACGCGTCACGTGCATTGGAGAATCGTAGATGTTCCCCCGTATAAAATCTCTGAATGTCTATGTCTGTGGGATTTCCACCAAAATCTACTCGTCCTTCATGAATGAGAGTGTATATTATGTGTGTGTGCAAGGGCATAATAGCATACAGTTACATGTATATGTACATATATAGGAGACAGACATGTATTAAAAATGGGTAGAAAATGATAAAATGTCTACCGTAAAAATTTCAAGTAAATAATACAGACATTTCCTTTTATTCTCTCTCGTTCAGTAGTGAAAATTGATCTGATTTGAAGATTTGTATGTGTCTCTCTATTTTTTCCGATTCACGTTTTTGCCTGTTGTCCATTCCCTCTACAAAGTGATGGTGATGTGACAGTGATTTTTGCATATGAACAAACCTACAGCACAGTCGTTTTCTAAAGGATGCGGATCACACACAGTGTCACAAATATGGAGAAAAGATGAACAAAAGGAGAAGAAAGGATGAGACATGTAATGGAAAAAAGAAATGATTTGAAATCGTTTTATTTCAAAGTTTGTGAACCCTTATACTCAACTCAACCAGAAACAGAGACAGTTTTCTATCTTAGCCCCTATGAGTCTGCAAATGTTTCTATATTCTTTTACATGAATGGGGAGAAAAACTGGAATTCCTAAATATCTTCTGACATTACTGTAAGTTTAATGTATGTCAATACATACAGAATACACACACAACTTGTCCTTCATTTTCATTAGATTCATCGAAATTCGCTTCTTGAGTATCTCACTGAATATTGAATAAGATTGAAGAAAAAAGCTTAAAGCCAACGAATAAAAATCGAGGATGTAATTTATATAATGTATTTATGTAATCTAATGCTGAATATACTCTCTGTATTTCCAGTTGTACTTGAATTTTTACCATAGAGTGGAAAAGGCATTAAGTTGCTAAATAACTAAAAATGACATAAAGCAGCAGGCCATATTGAACTTTACAAGTAGTGGCATATACATACGAGTGTTTTGTAACTTCTCGGCGATTTTTCCTTCCCTTTTCTTCTACTCAAATTTTATCTGTCAGACAAAAAAGAAGAGTCCGTTGAAAAGTTGAAATCTTATAGAAAGTTACAAGTTAAATTCTGAGGAAGATGAAAAATGAAGCTTGGATTGCATTTCTGTGAGAGCATGCTAAATTTGGTGAAATGCTCTTAATCTAGTTTTTATCTGTGGAAAATAAACCCTCTTGCTCTCTGCGTACACTCGTTAAATTATTGATGACAGAAACCAGAGATTCGAAAACGTTTTGGATCTCCGTCTCTCTCTCTCTCTCTTTCTTTCTCTCTGCTGTTCATGAAGACATTTAGTTTTGTTTATTATTCCACTTCATGCCGTGATGGCATCAATATTACACCGTCGTGTTTGATTTTTTTAATTTACTCCTTTTCTTTTTCCTCATCTAGTCGATATTACTCAGTTACAATTTCCTACAATAATTGTGCATGTATAGTGTGGTGTGTAGCCAAGTGTTAGAGCTTTATGTATTTTATCTACACAAGTGTGTTTTGCTCACTTGCAGAGAGATGAAATGAATTTTTAATAGATTTCTGATTCTAATCAATAAATTTTTTTGCAGTTTCTGTTGCCCAAAACATGAAGATAAATTAGGGGAACTCTTTGTGGCAATCAGACCATCGTCTCTGCAATCATAACTTGAAAAATACAAGTGTGTAAAATTAAAAATGCATGTTGTGAGATCAGATCTTACATTTTATATAGGTACGTATTCACTTTCAAAATCCTCACATACCCTATAGTATAGGATATGAGTCATTTTCTGGAAAGTTGCTGTACATATCATATGTATCATATGTACTCGTATAACATGACATCACATTAAATATAATAAACGTTTATTAATTTACCTTGTACTCCTTTTCATAATGTATTAGTATTAAATCAAAATTGTATAATTATTTGTTAATGACATGACAATCGCAATGCCACGCCGTTTAAAGTTTAGTTTAAATGTAGTGGTGTACATTACAAACAGATACTGTTACTAATATTGAGTCCTATAAGTTGAAAAAATATTGTTTTGTAATTTCTACTAGGAGGCTTTGTTTTTCACTATTTTGCAACTTGTACATTTAGTCTCAAGATAGTTACGTCGAGAGGTTGGGAGGGTCATTTAATTTAGCATTGAAATGC
>JAQIVE010007051.1:0-10855 GCA_034698285.1 Sminthurinus bimaculatus
CATGGATAGATAAAGAAGAAGAAAAAGGAGAGTTGCATGAGCACATGATATTTTCCTGAAATTTTGTGCGTATGCAAGCTTCTCGATTGGGGACACTTTCTCCGTGCATACATGGCTCTCCTGCTCTTTGACACCATCCTCTTCTATCATATAAATACATGCTGTAATTTGTAATCTATATTGTAAAATGGTGAGCAGATCAATAGATATCTGTTTTCTGAGCAGATATCTCTACAGCTTCCACCAAAAGTTTGTAAAATACAAAGAAAAAAAGTTAGTCACCAAAAACCAGAAAGCGAAACGTCCTTTTCTCTTTTCCCTTTCTTCGTTGGAAATTACAGATATGAAGATTTCGTGTAGAATCTTTCCCAAACCAAATGCCGATTCTAACAAATGCACACTAAACCACTAGTATATTCTACCTATACCTATACACTAGTACATTCACCATAAGAAGCATGTAATAAGCGTAAACATGTAATGTAAACACACAAGCGCTTGCCTAACAACTAACAAGTATTGTAATGTGCATGTGTATCTGTGCCATAAGAACAATTTAAATACTCGTGCATTTTACACATTATGTTGTACTTATATTAGTGAGCATAATATGTACGTGTATTTCTATGAGCAGCAGCAGGTCGAGATGGAGATGGTAAAAGTGACTGAATAAGAAGAGTGAGTGAGCGATGAGCGAGATGCAGCTAGATAGGACAGGAGCGCGGTGTAGATAAGAAATCCACGTTCTCTGGGTCTATTGTCAATACGGAGGGAAATTATCACTGGACGACCAGAGGTAAGTGTTAAAACTGTCGATGAAACAAGCTGATTGAGACGGTGGGACATCATGGTCTGTGATGGTCTTATCCACATTCACATCATCGTTTGGCTCGTCTGGCCTCATTGTAACTATTACAAATAGGTATGTTCCTGTAGTATACAGGGCACTTTGTAGGGCAGCGGCTGCTATACACAATATACAATACTGTAGCTGCATTAATGACTATGGCTATGGAAATTCGATGGAGTCTTCTGCATTGAAAATTTTTGTATGCAGGCAAATGCATTTTTCATCATCATAAGCTAATTATTCTGCAACACGTTAAGCAAAATGGAAATCATACACATATATGTATGTATCCATGCTCACGTGAATGTAAAAGGAGTTGATGCAATGAAACAGTAGCAACTTGGACTTGAATAAAGTTTTCAATGCATCAATCCACACAAACACGCACACAGCTGAGTGTGAATGAACACAAGTTTCATTGTGAATTCCATTCATGCTTACAATCATTTAATGCAACAAGGAATAAAAAGATGATATCAGATCAGATATGCGATATGATAGGCTAAAAAAGAAAGAAGAAGCAAACAGAAGCGAGATTCAAATAATGAGGGTTGACGCTTTTGCTTCTTTTGCTTGACATAAACCTAATATCTAATATCTAATTCCGAATTGGAAGTTTTTCTAACGGTTTAATACAATAAATTATATGTGTGAAATATGTTTGTGTTTCATTGTTCCATTAAGATCATGTGTATAAAGGTGAACTGGGGAAAGGTTAACTGTACAATGTTAGCTGTTAGTTGAGAAAAAGTGTTATCCATTGCAGCTTTTTACAAATTTATCAGATTTAGATTCTGACTCAAATTATTCAAATGATGGTGATACCGTATGTATAACCACCATAATAATAATCATCATCACAGTTACAGATTGAATTGAGCTGAAAACTGATGGATGGATGGATGAATGAATGTATGTTTTGTATTTATTATTTTATATTTCATCTGTACACATTTTGCTCTCTCCATCATTTTCCGTTTTCCCTTTCTTTTCAAAAGAGAAATGATGAACGAGTTAATGTGTATATTGGAAAGTTCCACAAAGGAAAACGCAAACCAATAAACAAATTTTTAGGTTCAGCAAAGATTGAAATGACTCTTTTCTACATCTTTTGCGTTCAAATGAAAGAAAAAGGTTGTTTGAACTGGTGATAAAACTAAGAAAGCGAGAAGTGAAATAATTTGTCCAGGATTCCTGCACATGCTTATACATACATAAATGTATGAATGATAGAATCACCATGACAATGATGACCGTACTGAATACTGACTGTTTGGTCGTAGATTACATGGAGATTGAGCGTGTAAGTGTTTCCATTATGCTGTATCACACACTAATCGCACAGCTTTCTTGTCTTGTCATTGCTCGCTCTTGTTGTTTGTAGCTGTTGTTTGAACTCGAGTCTTTATGATTTTCTATGATTGTTCTAGATTTTACAAGATAAAGGCTATGAATTTTGAGCCATGTAGAATGCTGAATTGAATCCGTTGCACATTGCTTTTGTTTAGTTTTGTTTTGGTTTTGGGGGTTTTCTGTCTCTTTCTCGCCTTCTTGTTCTCTTACCTTGATGGGATCTCCCAAAGCGATGCCAATAAAGTATGGGGCAGACGGGTTTTGCCTTTCAAATAAACAGGAGGATGTTAAACAAATATTATGTAGTATGCATATTATAGCTTATATTACGTAGATGTATATCGTGGATTTTTTGAACTGACAGTCGTTGTGTAATGAATGTTCTCAAATAAAGGACATGCCAATATTTTCACGCTCTACACAGCATGAGATCCCGAACCTCTTTCTCTTTTTGTCTGTATGTATCCCTATATAATGTAAAAGTATCAATATGTACTTCTCTTTGCTGGATGGACGGATGAATGGATGTGCACTGGCCATGTTTTTGGTGTTATGTACGTATGTGTATACTACATGTATGCGTGAGTTCTGTACAAAACAGTGGGTAAAAGGAGAAGAAAAGGTTTGCTGACTTATTAACCTGACTCACTCTGACCACACACAAAGTCCATTTCGCTACAGTTTATGTATACAAGTACAGATATTGTATTTGTAATATTTGTACTGACCACAACGAATATTTCACTAGGCTTGTCAATTTATTTTACAAGTCATACTCACATCTTGTACTGTAGGCATCTTGCAACAAACTTTAAAACCAAAACCACCTTGCATGTGAGCTCATACTGATATAATACAACACCGACTTTTGACTTTGTGTTGGGCTTGGACGTTAGAACAAGAGAAAATTGATGTGAGATGTCATACTGTTTTAACATGGTGTTCCTTGCCTCCCCTATCCCATTTTTACTTTCAGTATTTTTGCATAAAACAAAACTGAACTACATTTCAATCATGTTGAAAAAGGTACACTAAAGTTTTAAGGGAAAAAACGCCGCAAGTTAAAGTACAGTAAAATAGATCACTTCATTTCCCTGGAATGTGTAATGATTTAATATTTAATGAGGAAAATGATGAACATTGTCTTGAGCAAGTATACTAAACTGGCCGGAGTGTGAGTGTGACCTGGAGAACTTTTATAATAAGTGTTTCCAGGGTAATGCGTACATGTAGAGAGAGGTAATGACAAGGACAATTACATGGGTTATCGTAATCCGATAGGAAAAGTTGCAATTGTTTCGAATGGTCCTCAAGGCAAAAGACAAGAGGAGTCAAAAGCCAACTATTCTAAAAGAAAAGGAGAGAAACTCACGTCAAGAGCGTCATGCGTCACCACAAGACGTTAAGTTACAGTGTCAAATTTTCATCGTTATTCGGCTCTTGTCTTGTATCGTCTGCATGCGTATTATCTGTATTTGTGTACATTCGTTTTCTTCTACGGTACGTTTCGTTTCTTGAGTGAGTATCTTGTATTTTCTCAAAAATGTGGAAACAGAAAGCGAAACGAAGGGCCGGAGAAAAATTTACGTAAAAGAAAATTTAGAGTGAAGGCGTAAACACTAAATACCAATATAGACATTTAAAGCATGTGTTTCACACTTGGATCCAAGATCAGGTCGTAAAATTACTAGGAAAATAACTTTTTCGCTCGTACTTATTATAGTTACCTTCTTCTCCACTTCTCCTTGCTCTATATTCTGTGAATATCTGTATTACACAATAGTATGGCTTGCCATGCAGACAACTAGGCTGGCTTACCATAGTCATTTTGATCCTTTCACTCACCGAGGACTGCTTTTGGAGCACTTGAAGTTTATGCGTAAGTTTTTGAGTTACCGGTGTGTACAGTCGCCGTTAAAACCACCTCTGTTTTAGGTATGTACATTGCACATGTGTGTATCATATACATTTAAAAATCCGTAGTTAGTGTTTTGGTGGAGAAAAGAAAATACGTAGTATTTCAACTTTTAATTTAACTTTTTTAGCAAATGACATGAAAACTTCGTATTAAAAACAACAACTGTGTCCAAAACCAACAGCAAAACATGCAGCAAGTCAAAGGCTTTGTTTATGTATTCAACTCAGAATTTTGAAGAGCCTTTTCCTATATTGGAGTACTTTACACTCTACACCATCTCTTAACTTCCGCGTTGCTGAAAAAACCAAAATGACATGTTCTCAGTCTATAAAAATTTCTTAAATAAACCACATTCCTCAGAAAATTTTAAATACAGTATAGTATAGTACAGTATATTCTATGTATTTATTTACGATAGTGCTGATTTTGAAATACGTAAATATGCGACAAGTTTGAAAGTATGAATTTGTTTTTATTAAAAGTAGCAGATGTGGTTTTCCACATTTTCTTCTGGTATTGCATACTTGGATAGTTACAAACCAAAATTAAAGGAACTACGTAAATGAAAAGATAGATTTTTACTTAATATATCTAATATAATACCAACACCGATCTACAGGTTTTCTTACTCTTCCCTTTTAGTAAAACCTTTTTGTAATGTAACCTAAAATGAAACATTTTACACATGAGTGTACATTACTCTCGTGTTTAACATTAGCCTTAGGCATAAGTTTATGTATAAGTTTCATTTTACAAAAAAATTACAACCAATTAAGCTAAATCGCCGACCTCTGTTCTAGCGGGTGTAGCAAACTAATCAAAAGGTAAGCCACTAAAAGGAAAATTATTGCTGTGGGTTCTGTCCAAAATTGACACTCTCCTCTCCAATTCCAATTACATTACCAATAAAAATCATTTTTGAAGAGAGTCATAATTGCAGCGCAACCAGCACCCCATTTAAGCCAGACTGCTGGTGTTGGCGTTGGGGAAAAATAAATGACTTCCTTTCTCTAATAGGCAGTAAAAATGTGGCGTATGATGACGTTTCCATTTTCTGAGGAGAGTCTCTGAAAATCCTGATGCACATAATAGAAATGGTGGCAAGTACAGCTTTATTAGTAATGTCTCAAATTGTCTCCAGAAAGATTAATTTCCCTTTGTTGTATTGTAAAAAAAGCGTGTTCAAATACAACATAATGTGGAGACTTTTTAAATCAAAACTGTGATTGTAATACCTATTTTTGTATCTAAATTTTCTAGAACGTACGTATCGTGTGACCACATCTTGCTTTATAGCCCCAATGAAAGATGATAAACTTCATCACTGTTCATAATATTTATATCTTCATTAATATCTTCATAATATTTTTATATGCAGTTGTACCGAGCTTCTTGCTTCATTTAACGTTATAATGAATGTAATGTTGATGGCTCGGCTTTCTCTGCTTTTAGCTTTATCAAATGTGGGAGCAGCAGTTTTATAATTACAAATCGTTATGGATCATGAAAGGCTCCTAGATATGATATACGTGTGTAGTGTGTACATGTAAGTACGATGCACAACGTTCACTGATTTAAAGGCAGTAAAAAATGACAAGCTGATACACAAGCTATAGGGATACAGATGAAAACACATAAGCATAATACACCCATACATACTGCATGTGTAGAAATACTTCAAAAGATGAAAGATCATCAGATTCAACTGCCTACATGTATTTTTTAAGCAGTACAAATAAATAGTTGACCCAGGTTGGGATATGCATACACCAGCATACCGTCGAATTTTTCTAAAAGATTTTTCGAGTCCAATATCCAATGTATAAAGAGCCCATGTCATATGTATACCATCCGATATAGAGACCCCTACCATAGCACCTGGCTCGGATCTTCGTCGTCACCTGCCTTCGGGATCTTCGGGCTAGAGACCACGTGCCTCTTGCATTTGGACTCTCGCGTCGGAGGCTGAGGCTGAGGTACGGCTCACGACTTGTACCCTTCAGTTCTCTCCCTCTCTTTTGCTCTTTCTCTTCCTCTGTACTAATAATTTTGCCTGCGTACAGTTTAAAGTTCTTTCTGCTTGTACCTGTACCCACAATTTTAAAGCGTTTCCTCCTTCTTCTTTTGCTTCCTTTTCTTGGTGAAAAAGCCCATTTCTCTTACTATCAAAAGCTGAAGCAGAATGTACACAACATGCATAACACAAGGATATTTTCTATCTCTTCTTTTTACCTTCTTCTTCTTCTTCCAAGTTCAAACCAAAAAATGTCTTTCGTCCTCCTCGTTCTTTGTATATTGTTTGGTGGTGATTCTCTACCTTTGTTAATGTCGTCAGTATAAGGTTCCATATGTATAATGCATACATTTTCCTGTTTCTTAGCACTAAAAACTATCATTGAACGGCACATAGTAAGCTTTCTTTATATCATGGACCATTGTCGTGCATGTTGTGCATTATTTTTTCCGTTGGATTTCTTCATACTCTACACTAGATTGTTCACTGTACACTTTACACGTTACACACTTCTCTGAAAGTTTATTGCCAACGTAGCAAAACATAGAAATACATATTTTGTAGGGTTTTCATTGAGATTTCCAAGATTTCCACACATGTATTTTATATATGTATGTATGTACTCCCTTTGGTCACCGATAAGAGCTGCCAGCAACTGACCGAGTCCGTATCTTTCTGTACCTTTTTCAAGTTATATTAATATTTCCTATTTTCATTACCATCAAGTGTATGTTTTCCATATATAAGTATTCATGGCGATAAGAAAAACACATGTGTCTCGTATGAGGAAAAAGTAGCCTTATATTTTCAAAAAATCTGAATGAACTATTGTGTTCCATTGTGTTGGGCTATGTTGTTCGTAAGGTGAGTTGAGGTGACCATAATATTTTATATACATGTTGCCATACGTTGTCAATAGTCACATTATAATATAATATGGGACACTTGAAAAATGTTTTCTTTTTCTTGCGATGAGATGACGGTGTATTGCTCGTCGTTCATGTGTGAGTATATTGTGTATTGTATGCATGTGTGTATGTGTGTGAGTATCTTTGAATGACGAGTCAAAAAATGAGAAAAATAGACTGTACTGTACATATTGTATGAGAAGTTTGATGGGGTGTCAGAGCAAGCTAAAAGTTAGATTCTTATAATGTACATAAGTACAAGTGTCTCCTGTGCACTGTTTTTCAAAGAATTTCTAAAGCTCTGATGTATGTATGTGTACCTACGTACACTTCTTATGTTATGCTATTATACGTTCTTATTTATGTAAAGATGGAAAAAAAGTAGATACTGATAACAATGATATTTTTAATGTACAAAGATTCGACGTCGCACGTTGAAGGTGTACGCATGTACATATTTTGCTATTCCACATGTAACTACAAGTTATAACTACTGATATTTATTACTGTGCATTGGAGAAGTAAAAAGGATTCAATATATTGAGACGGGACGGATCGATTCTCTGTTGCAACAACACAATGAAGTACTAGTACATACATTTACATAGATGCTCGTATGTAAATGTATACGCATGTATTATGTATTTGGGTTGAAGATATTACAAGCGTATGCATAAAAACTTCAAATGCAAGGTATAATGACATGTCATCTTAACCAGACTTCTTAGGATAAATGCCTAGATTTTTTCACCACATAAAACGAAAAGTTATAGAATGGTTTAACAAGCTGAGAGAATACATGAAGTACAGATTATAAATTCATCTAATTCTTCTAATTTTGCAAAAAGATGGGGAAAGCTTGCAAACTATCATACTTTGTCTTTTAATCCTTGAACATTGAAGGTTATTCACTTTAGTACATTTTATTCGTTTCGAAATTTTTTTTTTTTTAAATTTTTCATTCGTTCATTTTTAATCTTTTGCATCAAACCTTGGAAGAAATGTTACAGGGACAAAATTAAAGTAGTCTAAACGATATCATCACAAATATCAGTATACAATAATACATCATAATATGGAAATTATCTATTTTCTATTTACAAGTACTATTTAGCCGCTTCACTTTTGCTTTCACTCATCCGATGTTTTCAGTTCGTTGACTACATTTCAAATAAAATATAGTAGCTAAGATAAAGCAATTTTCATGTGAGGAATCGATTGTATCTTTATGGCATGACCTTGCTGCTCGTGACTTATGACTAGAAGATGCACGGTTTCAGAAGCAAAAATATGAGACGGTAGAGAGATCAATCTATCAATTTCCATTTTAAAAATGTTGTGTGTACAAAAAAAGCTGGAAAACTGTTGTGTTTTGTAACATAAAACAACAACAAGAAGTTAAAACGTTTTCGAAGAAATTAGGTCAACCCCTCCATGCTATTTGACATATTTCACAGAAATCGATATCCCAATTTAAATATGTATGCAAACAAATGGAAGCCAAAGAAACTTCTCTGGGTTCTCCTGTTATACTGATATCTTAACTTAGCACGATGAGGCAAAAGGTAAAGTAAAATCATCGTCTGCATTGATGTGGGAAAAGGAGTGCGTATTATAATAATCATAATCGTTGAACATTTTCTCACAAGCAAGACAAGGTCGCACTCTAACCACAGTACAGTACATACTCACATATACATCTTATACCACATTTACATGTATACATGCATAAGTAAATGTATACATACTACATACAGTGTACATCATACACATATGACCGTATGTAGATAGTTCTCCACTTATCTTTGACCGGGAAAATAGAGATGGTTATTGTCGAGTACAGTACAATACAACACAATACAATTCAACTTGAGAAAGGAAGAAACGGTAAAACTAAGAGACAAATGAAAAAAGAGATGAGGAGAGAAGTCAGTAAAGGAGAGGAAAGCGTGCCGAGTGTAGGACCAGACTAGTTCAGAAGAGACCAGGTCATCATGGGTGCTGCCAATCATTCCCATTCATTCTCTCCTGAGTGAACAATATTGATGCCAGCAACGGTTCGATTCACCGGCTGAAAATCATCATAGATTTTCCTGTGTTGCTCGCCGCATTTTTCATGTACGTTTGTGTGTGATGATGTGAGTATAGTTTATAGATTGTACAAAGCAGTTTTTAAGCTAGACGGCTACTTATTCCTTCACACAATCCATTATCTAACACGGACTTTTTTCACCGCTCATGTAATTACGATATTGACAGACACCTACCCATATTTTCAGCGTTTATATTATAAATGCATGTATATATACATAAATCCACCTACTATAAAAATACCGCTGTACTTCAGCATGCAACGAATTGGTACAAAATATTATACAGAGCCAGATAAACCTTTTCTAATTAAGACCTTTTATTTATTTTGCGGGCAACATTACTTCGTTCTATTCCATAAGCAAGCTTACTATAGCAAGGTATAGATTTTGTTACTTTCAAAGTTAGTTTTAAAATAAATTACTAGTTTTTGTTTTGATCTTTGATGCTCTGCTATTTTATATTTTATTGTCTCCGGACTTTTATATTTTCTAACTGTATCTTTGCTGATTAGATGGGTCAAGCTGGGTCAAGCTGGTTGGCTGGTACATTATATAATCACTCTATGTATTTATAATAGTCTGATATACACATACTCGTTCGGTACGATGCATATTATGTTGGATATGAAGTGCAGTCCTCCGCTTCCTATTATGTTTCCACGCATTTAAGCAAGAAATCGTAAACTCAGTCTGTCTGAACTTTTGTGTGCCCGATGGGGAAAATTTTGGTCAATAGAAAGAAGAGAAAAGAAAAAGATGGTTTTTGATACGGAGAAAATGTGCGCGTCACATCTATTGTCTATATCCCTTGGTAATGTGCGTAGGGATGAAAGAATTGTTCAGATGTTACCATTGAGAGAGACAGGAGCATGACCCTGTATACATAGATGTATACATTACATGCAGAATACAAATTATACAACAGACATAGGCGCGTAAAATAGTGAAAAGCATGTAATGTGTAAAATGTGATGGTGGATGCGTGGTGTATGCTAGTATACTATGTGCATATATACTTGTATGATAAATGATATTATATGATATGCAAGCGTAAAAACTCGGCCGTTAGGTGATGTGTGTGTGTGTGTTTCAGGTTGTCTCTGTTTTTCTCCTATGTATGATGCTGACTGAACAGGCTGAGCTGTCATCTTGCTGCGTATATTCTTGTTTCAGGGTGTACAGTGTAAATCGACCGAGGGAAAGAAAGAAAGAAACTCGCTGTACTTATATGCTTGTGTAATACAGACATAATAATATGAAGTAATGTATGTTTGGATATTGCGTTGTATGGTGTATCTTTCCGTCTGCCTGTCTGTCAGTCTGTTTGTATATGTGCAATATTAGACTACGTGTGGAGATTTGAGTCGCTCACTCGTCAAAATAAAAACCAAAAAAACCACCTGCCCTTTTGGTCCAGTCCAGTTGGGGTAACGTGCTTATGAATTTATGTACATATATGTACAGGGTGTTCAGCATTAAACAGGACAGTTTTTAAAAATTAATATCTCAACAACCACTGCGAATATCGAAATGCGGTAAAAAGTGACTTGTAGGCAAAGAACCAAGGCATTTTAACAAGTGCCTATCAAACTCCAGGTGGCGCTGTTCTTGGGGTCACACAAGGTCAAACTTTGACCCGATTGGGAAAGACGTTTAAAGTTGAATTTTGGCGCCAAATTATTTTTGTAAAAAAACTTCAACACTTTTTAGGGGACACGT
>JAQIVE010007052.1:0-10854 GCA_034698285.1 Sminthurinus bimaculatus
TACGAGGCGAGGCATTGCCTCGTAAAGAAAAACCTCGTTAATTTCTATAGTGACTTAGTTCGAGGTTATGACCCATAGTTATTAACATATTTTTTTAAGGATAGATAATAGATAACATCAAAGTTCGTCAAACGCTTGTTATATAAAACATAAGACTTTAAACTAATAAACAATGTAATATTAATGCAATGATTTTTCTTATTATTATAGTGACATCCTTTTGTATTACAAACCGCATAACCTCAACATTTAGATTTTTTTATGACGTACCGAGCAGGAAGTTCTTGTTTCTTCGTCTATGTTCAATACTAATATGTACACGAAATTATCAGTCTTTTGCATCAGTTTTCTATCTACTAAAGGGGCAAATACATAATACGATATTTATTATTTATGCATTTATTATGTAGAATGCATACAACGTGGGCATTGGGCGCATTTAAGTACAAGAACACACAGTACAATTTAAACCATTATTTGTCAGACGATAATATTAGGTATTTCCAGATATTATGGACATAACTAAAATAGGTTAATTTTGAGGGAATCTAAACTATTTTAAAATTTGTGATCTAAATTGTCGTCATTTTTAGGGAAATAACTGAACTTTGTGTCGATATTGTTTGTGTGTGTATGCATTTATTAGTACATCAAGCTGCCTAAGAAAATTTCTTCGTCAGTGCAATCGTTTGCTTTTACAATAGGTAATTTGGTTGTGAGGAAGACAAAGGCTGAAAGTAAAAAGTCCTTTGGAATCCTCTCAATCCATAGGAGTCACTCGTTGTCTCTCCGTATTCCGCGACCCCGAATAAGCTCACAAGAGGAGGAAGAAGAAACAGAACGAAGAATGGAACGAGGGAATAATAAAGCAGAGACGCAAAGGGTTGAGGAGAGCAAGAAAACCGTCATCCTCAAGTTGTATGAAAACACGAAAGATGCAGTGGAAGTAGCCAAAAGAAATTACTTGGAGTTTCGGATTGCCAATGGGATACAACGCGAGGTGATTGTGCTGATGTGATAACATGCCTACAGTATTAGTATTAGTTCTCCCATCTCTTTTTTTATGTTACACTGCGGTGCGGTGAAAGTTTCTCGCGGTTGATCCACCTCCACCCACGCAATGCCTTACAAGCTCCAACACCAACGCTTTCTTTACTTTCCCAATACCAAATACATAAGTATCATCCATAGTCACTACTCCGCAACCCACAAATTACAAATAATTTCACCCGGCTTTTTTTTGTATCACCTCTTTATCTATACAAACTCCCTCACCTATTCACATGCAGTCTCATAAATTTTACTTTTTACACCGTAAATTTATTACTTATGTATGTATGTTTATAATATGACATTTGATGCATATTATGATGCACATGCTGCATGAAACTTAATTGTGCAATTTATGGATTTTTGTAACTGATGCATTTCGAAATCAAAACAGATGGCGGAAATCCAAGATAAATACGGAAGTTTGTATCACCAAAGTGAAAGTCAGTTTTCCGAAGTGTGGACTCAGTTTCAAAATTTTTCAGCTGAAATTGCTGCGGCTGTTAAAAAGCTCAAGGTTAAAAAATTATAACAACACAATAACTTTTTATCAATATAATATTTACAAATAATTCTCCTTTAAATTTCTCCTTTTCCATTTGAATATAGGGGAAAAGTGATGATTTTGTCGCCGTGAGCTCACATGGTTTGCCCTATCGAATCGAAAAGATGACTTTGGCTGAAGTCGAAAAAATAAAATTACCTGATTACGCTAGGTTAACTGTTGTTTTTTATCTTTTTTACATTTTTACATTTTAATACTATCGTAGCTCAAGTTAAATTCAAGCTTATGGGCCAGTATGCACCTCGAGTGGAATGCTCGTGAAATGAAAAAACGAACTTTCCACTAACTTTTCACGACTGTACTCACTTCCACATTTTGTCGAATGGAATTTTCACGATGTGAAATTTCCATTCGACAAAATAAATAATTTCCCTTGCAACGTGTGCAACTTTTTTTGGTTAAAGCTGCAGTCAGTCAGTTTTGGTATGCACTAGAAAAGGATCCAGTTTTACCATATTTTGCAAACAAAGAAAATCCATCAAAATTGGCTCATAAGCGTTGTTCATTAACTGAAATCAAAATATCTAGTCAAAACAAAAATCAACGAACCCAAAACCAATTAAAAAGCATCAAATTTTGAGGTGCTCTGAATTTTTCAGAAAATAATTAATTGTACAAAAATTTGGAGTTTTTGGGTTCGTTAATTTTTGTTTGGACTTGATACTCTGATTTTGCACAGTACTGAGTGGTTCTTTGTCGATTTTGGTGGATTTTATACTTTTGCAAAATATAGCCACAAACAGCCCTTTCTTTTGCATACCAAACCCGACTGACTGTACCATTTTCTGCATACAATTGTGCTGGTTGCAAGGGAAATTATATTTTTCTTTCCATTTCTGATTGATTTCAAATAATAGTTTCAAGTGACTTTCTGAATGCAAATGGATCCGATTAAAATTTTCACGACATGATTTTTCACTACTCAACTTTTCACGACGTTTCCGATTTTTCATTTCCACGACGTTTTCACGCGAGGTGCATACTTAGCTTAATAAATGAGAGGAACTTTTTACAGGTTTTTACTATTTACTGTTTACGTCTTTCTCTCGGAGTGCAAGAAAAAACTTCGGAGATTTCACTTTCACGGAGACGAATCTTGCGAATTGCGAATTTGAATCGCGAATTAGCGCTAATTTACCACCAAGGCAAGGAATCAGCAAAGAAAGTTTTACATATTCTTCTTTTTTCTTCAAATGCATCGTCGGACGTCGGAAGACAAAGCAAAAACAAATGTCTATGTGTACTGTTGTTTCCATATCAATTTTCCAAGGGACAAAAGTTAGCAGTCAGCAGTCACCAGTCGGACTGCTGGAAAAAACAAAAGTTGGCAGTCAAACCAAAAATGGATGTGCCAAAATGGCCGCGAAAGAACACCTTGCGGTTTTCCAAGACCAGCACATTACCCTTTGACCTTCAAAACCAGAGTGTTGAGCCCCCAGACCCCAAAACGCATAAAAACTCAACCTTTTACGCTTGTACTGACCTGTGCTAAGCAGTTGCAAAAACGCTTACAACTTGTAAATCGGTTTAGAAATTAGAGATTTCGAAATTACGACGTTTTGAAAAAGTGGGTAAACTTGAGAGAAATCAGTCATTGTAAGTAAGTAAATAATTAAGTAGCTGAACTCTGACTGCAAATCCAGTTTTTGTAAAACACCGTAATTTCAATACCATTGAACCGAGTTACAATCTGTAAAAAGTTTTTGCAACAGCTTAAATTAAATCGTGTGCAGAATAATATCATGTTTTTAAAAATCAAGATCATTATGACATCATCATCAATTTATTCAATTTTGGTTCGATAACATTTGTGCCTAGTGCAAAAATCAGTGAATTTCACGAACTAAAATTAAAAAATGCAAAGTATTTTTGGTTCATGGCATTGCATTCTTTGGAACATAAATACATATTACGTGTGTAGACTGTAGACTGTGGACACACAATTTATATTATCAAAATTTTTGTGACAATGCTTTTCTATGCACCATTTTCTGCAGTTCAGAAAAACTGGTTAAAGTCATTACGACCAGTAATTAAACTATCAGCTATACAGTTTTTGTCTCTTTGTCTTATTTATTCAGCATCATCATCACAAGATTATGTCATATTTATTTTTTTTCCCCAGATAAATTTGTGAAATTTTATCAAGTGCAAGCAAAGTCAAAGTCGAACTAAACAAAAACAAAGCCTTGCACATAAACCAATTTAATGACTCAATAAACATAAATATTCCTTCTCCATACTCCAGCCTTTCAGTAGCTAGTAAACTATGTATGTACATATTTATAAACGCTAAATCATCCGGCATCTAACTACAATGTACATATTATGCACATTAAAAACTAAAACAGCTGTGATTTGTACAGCTCTTAAAACTCGCAACTCAAACTTGTGATGCTTTATTGATGGTTTATTCCAAACTTGGCCAAATCACCCATTTTATTATCGAACGTTTATTTTTTATGTTCAGATGTTCAGATCACTATTAAAAAAGGTTTAAAAATAAACTCGTCATCATGTTTTGTATTTTGTCCATTTTGTATTTATTTCCTAACAATAATTTTATGTGTATACAATACAATACATTAAACACGATCAAGTGCATAAAATTCAAACTCTGTTTGCAACTTTACGATGCTGATGCGATCAATTAAATCCAAACACCAAACAGGGTGATTGGATTTTTCGGAGTGACTCACAAAGTTTGTTTTTTGTTGTCATCATGAGATTTATGACGGTTGTTAATCATAAAAAAGTCGGAAAAAAGCACTTTTAACGCATTTTTAAGTACTGCACTAAAATATATATAATGCAAGCATTAATCAAATACTTGGAACTTGGAACGTGCATAATCTGAATCCTGAGAAGAAGCGCAATATAAAAGGTGTGCTCTCTAAAGGATTTTACACTTTGCTATCACCTTTTCAAAAAGTCTACAATTTGTCGTAATTATTAACTCAATCTTCTTAAAATTTCCTAATAAATACTATTTAGAGTTAAATACCAATCTGCAAAGAGTCAAATCTGTTCCTCCGGTTACCTGTTTATATCCTGTCCAATTTCAAAGGAATAGAATGAAGACTACAGTAGAGAAAAAGGCGATCGTGATCCTCCTTGCCGTTGTCATGGTGATTTACTCGGAGGCACGTTTGGCGGTCCCTCCAGAAGCTGGCAACCCCAATGATGTGGAACTTAAATCATCTTCTCGTCGTCAAGGTCCAACAGTGGAAGCTCCGGCTTGGAATATCAGGGAAAATCCTGAAACAGCCCCGCTGGAATCATACAATTCCACTCGAAACGGGATAAAAAAGCGGGTGGTAATAACCTTACATTTTATTGACTGAAAAATTTTAATACTTAATAAAGATTAACCAAATTCGAGTCAAAAAATTACTATGAAACATAAAAAATATAATAACGGTGTTGGTGAATAAATATTTAATTTTTCTTCCTTTCTTTGGTTTTTTTTGAATTACTTAGCTCTCCGGATTTAGTTGCCCTCCCCCTTGTAGTTTTCGCCAATGTGGTAGACAGTTCGACGCCTGCGAATGCACCTCGCAATGTGAGTGCAATTGTGTAATATACTAGGTGCTCTTGAATCGGAGGACCCAGCTTTGATGCACAAAAGCTGCCTAATACATGAATAGTAAAAACAATTTACAATAATTCTTCATCTTTTTGATTTTACAGTTTTTTGAATAATTTTTTTTTCTGATAATGAATAATGAGCATTGTGTAATATGCTTTTAAAATTTTGACTATAAATAAAAACACCGTGATTTTCTTTTCTTTTCTAACGTAGGTATTGTCCAGCCACGTCAGTTTGGAGAGTCTAGTTTTTTTAACTATTTTGTAGTATCCATTTTGGTGGCGTATGTATCTACCACAAGAATGGATAGTACAAAATAGGAGAAAAAACTAGACTCGCCAAACTTACGTGGCTAGACAAAACCTGCTTATACACTATACACGCCTTGAATTTTATGGAAATTTTATAATTTATTTCATTGGCATGCAGCATTTGGTTCTAATTTTGGTTTAGGCTGTATCACTTGTCATGAGAATGCATAATGTACTCTCTGTCTTTCATTAAATGGTGATCCAAATTTTACTTTCTCCGTGTTAATAGATGGCGAAAGTAAAATTTGGATCACCATTTAATGAAAGACAGAGAGTATATAGTATGTGCATACTATCTATGCTTATCAAAATCGATTCCATCAAACCTGACACGTCTATTCCACGTAGTTTCATCTTCATCATCGTTCATGTATTTCCTCTCGGATTTTTATAAAATTTTCTCCAGTAGGTATGTATCGACTTTTTTATGGCATCTATACCGTCTAATGCTTTTCATTAGGTAGGTATGCATAATACGCACTGTTAGTACTTAAATGGTCACAATGTGCAAGAACATGATGACGAGTTTATTTTGAAACATTTTAAACGTACATGCATGTGACCTGAGAATAAAATATACATGATGGATAATAAAATGGGTGATTTGGCCAAGTTTGGAATAAACCATAAAAGCATCACAAACCTGAAACATCAGAGTTTCAGGTTTCAGGAGATGTATGAATCACAGCTGTTTAAGTTTTTAATGTGCATAATATGTACAGTGTAGCTAGATGGAGGATGATTTAAAATTTAGAAACACATAGTTTTTCAGCTACTGCAAGCCTGGAGTATGGAGAAGGAATATTTTTGTTTATTGAGTCATTAAAATGGTTTATGTGAAAGGCCTTGTTTTTGTTTAGTGTGACTTTGACTTTGCTTGCACTTGATAGAATTTCACAAATTTATCCGCAAAAAATAAATAAATATGACATAATCTTGTGATGATGATGCCGAATAAATAAAACAAGGAGACGAAAGCTACGTACGTATAGCGTATAGCTGATAGTTCAATTACTGGTCGTAATGACCTTCGCCAGTTTTCCTTCATTGCACAAAATGGAGCATAGAAAAAGATTTTCACAAAAGTTTTAATTTAAATTTTGCGCCTACACACGTATCATGTGTTCAATGTTCACGTATCAATGTTCCACCGAATGCAATGTCATAAACCAAAAATACTTCGTCGGGATCGAACTGCGGACCTTTGGATTGGAACCCTTGACATTGACCTTTAGACCGTGTGGTTATTGTTGAAAGTGAGAAGTATTTTTCTGCTACTTGAATAGCCAAGGTTTCAATCCGCCTTTATAATGCATTGGGGGTGTAGCAGTATAGGATATACCTATAGCTCTATATGCATTATAAGGCCGAGTCCACAATGCAATATTTTTGATTGGTGGACTTTGAATTTTTTCAAAAATAAAAATGGAATTGGATTGCGACATGAGAATGTGATGACCGATGCATCACATTTTCATGTCACAATGCAAGGGTTTGAAAAGAAGTCAAAGAAAAAATATTATTTGTTTTTAGAATTCATCCTGTGAGATTGTCATTACTATGTAATGGCGCACCTATGTCACCACAAAACAAAAACAAATTTCTTAATAATAATTTATAGTATAGTATAGTGTATTTATTTGATATGGGTAGGCACCCTCTCAACTTAAAATAATAATTTTTTCCTAGTCAAAGTCAATTGCATTGTGATGACATTTCCATGTGATCTGATGTCAAATAATAATGTTATTATTTCTTCCCATTTGTCCCGTCAAATGTGATGGAATTCCGATGACATGCGATGGGATTTTAATATTAGGGCATTTTCCTGAAAATATTTGTTATAATATAACGTTCTAAACTATTCTTTATACTATACATGTTGATACTGATTCGCTTTTGTTCCATCACACCTGTTGAAGATTGACACGAGAGACGGTCTTTTTAAGTGTAAAAATAGGCTGGACATGTTAAAAAATATTAACTATTATAGTTTTCTACCTAATAAAGGAGATTTTGTAGTTAGGTCATCAAGGTTGTCACGGTTGCCTTTCGCGGCCGGCCCGGCTCTTCTAACCCTGATGAGGGCATCGGAGGCGGTTGCTTCAGGTGGTGACATTCTGCAAACAAGAGTGAAAAGAAAATTATTAGCATTATATTATACGGCAGATGTAAAATTTACAAACAACAATTTTTAATCAGCCACAAAGACCAAATGTGTGTACATTTGTACATACGCATAATGCATGTGTATTATGATTGGATGTCTTGTTGAGTGCATACATATATCATCTGTTTCATTAAATTTTGCGTGTGTGGGTATTTCATGGTAATTTAAAAAAAACCTTCAGAAGGTAATTTAAGGAAGCGTAGTCATATTCTTGTTAAAACGTCGGATGGAACTTGACACTGAAATAAAAGTGAAATGTGAGGAATGACTTGACTTGATATGATTTGGGTTGGGTCGAACTTGACTGGTGTGTATGGTGTGTTGCAATGGTGAGAGGATTAAAGGAGTGAGATACGACAAATCGAGGCTTCGAACTCTACTATCTGGATAACGTGTTTGTATGGGACTACAAGCTATCTACCTTATATACACACGTGTATAACTATCGGCTCACGGTTACTTTGTGCTATTCACTGTACAGAAAACCTGGAAAGAGAAAATCAGAAGGAGAAACCTCAACAGTTTTCAAGATGTATAGGTTGGATCGTTGACATATGTATGCACATAGACATTTATGTGTTCTACATACACCTATCCATTCATCCCTCTGGCTTAATCCAAACTTTATTCTACACCCACCCATGGCCCCGAGTATAATCCTGTATATATAATACAATACGTATGTACCTATAAATTGAAACCCTTGAGAATTTATATGCGCTTTCACTTCACCAAAGAGAATTGCACCAAGGAATCTTACATGCTTACACGAACAGTGTTCGTATTCAAAGCCCGTAGCTTATATACGACCAAGACAGACATATTTTCACTCTTATGTATCTACAATATCTACATAGATGCATATAAATAGTACACAAAATCCAAAATCCAATTTTGTCTCTCAGTACAATTTTTTATACCGAAATACATATTTATATGCACAGCATAGTGTTCATATTTGCGTGGCAACGGATGCATGACTGTCTATGAAGATAAAAATGTGAATATATATTATGACTTGACATAAAATGTCCTCAATTCTTTTGTGTTGAGCTACGATTACTTATGAATGTTGTACATATGCCATACTTTTCCTCTCCATAAAATCCAATTCCATCTCACATTATCTTACATATACCGCTTGTTCTTTCTCTTATTTTCGTTGTCTTGCTCATTTTACTCCAGACACCACCAGCTCATTGCAATTTTCGATTCGCCGTCATCCTTCCAAAGTTAAAATATGTAACTTGACTATATGTTCGGATTTAAATATGCTCTCTGAACCATTCAGTGATTTAGAAATATAAAAAGACCAGTAGTCTTAATTTTCTCACTCAAACGCACTCCAACACCTTGGACATTGCTCGGCCTTAATACGTTAAGGTTGTACGTTGGAAAGGGTAAAGACTTGAAAAGTTTGGCTGTGACAACTTACGATTAGTTTTGTTAAGAATCGCCTTTAAAAAATCAAATGATGAAGCTAATATGTACAGAAAAAAGTAATGACCTCTGTTGAGGAACTTGTGTAAAAGTGGGATTTTATCAAATCCCTTTATTGCTTGTTGGAAAAAGGAGTAAAAATGGTGTTAGTGTTCTCTATGTCTTATTGATTATTTTGTCTCCCGAGGACTTCTTGTAACATGGATTTGAACAGCGTTATAATGACGATATCATTGTCTTACGTCTTGAGACTAATAACAAAGCAAAATAAATATTCACAAGTCATCTTACACACTGATTACCCTTCATTTAGGAAATGGACAAGGCATGGCAACGTTTTCAACGTAAATCTCTGCCTATCTTCTACTCATGCTCATGCCCATGCTTAAGTATGTAAAATGTATAATATATTGTGTTTCAACCTTTGTCTGTAGGTTTATGTAAGACATTAAATTTGGAATTTATGTATAGTGCACTAACTAAATAGAGGGGCTATAATATAATACAACGTACAAGACTTCTCCCGGCTGTGCATTATCCTTCAGATATACATGCATGCAGACCCATTAGATTAAAGACAATTTACATTTTTTATACATTTGTACCACTTCTTTCAGTTCTTGTTGCAGCCTCTATAGGAGATATGACTTTCGAATGTCTAACGATATTACAAGAATATATAATATATATTATATAAAGTTTACATGCATGTAATTTAGTATTATGTCGTTGATATGATACTTTCTTGTACTCTTTCGCTCTTTCCCCTCATTATATTATTAACTATGAATAGTTGGAGGGAGTTTCAGTTCTTATAACGTCCACTCCTTTGTTATTCTACCAATTTTTCAAGCCGCCTTGAACATGAAAACTTTTTTAAGAGTAAAAGTGTATGCATCACAGCTATGTGTCGTAGCCAGTGGTAGCCCATGAACAAGTCGGAAGGTTGGTAAAGAAAAGGAAGAAAGTTGGGGAAGTCGGAAACGTGCACATCTAGCAGAGCCTTATTCCACAGTCTACGTCCTCGTAGAGTTAAGGTTTTGTATAGTAGTCGTAGTGGAACTCAAAGCAGAAGAAGCATTTAACACAGTTTTCTAAGGATCAGATCAATATTTTCTCCGTATGTACGTACGTACGTACAGTATAAAGAAATGTGCATGCATTCTCACTATGCTCACTTGGCTCTCTGTAGGAGAAGGCTTATACCGCGAGTTTTCAAAAGTCCATAGTACATTTCCCAGAGTCGAATACTCATATTATATACAAACATAGACAAGCTGTACTGATATGTGCATACATTAGGGTGAACCGAAATCTGTACGGGCGCAAGATAAAACGTAAATAGTGACGGATTTTTTTTAAATATTTGGTTGAAATTTATGGAGTCCCATGGGCGGATCCAGGGGGGTGATACGGGGGTTCAAACACCCCCTGAGAAGTTTCAACTTACACTATGTATTGGGTTGGCACATAAATAATTTCCGTTTTATACAAAGTTCTCTAGAAAAATCTAGAGGTTGCACTCGACTTTTATGGTAGCCTGGATACATAGAATGTCCATAGTACTACGTAGTGGACAAGCACTCATTATGCTTTATAGGTTTTTAGCCGGTAAAAATTTAAAATTAAAAAAATATTATAGACATTGTTCCATTTAAATGGCTTTAATTTCCCCTTTAATGAAGCCAAAGGAGCTTAAAATATACATCATCTGATAGGTAAATGTGCA
>JAQIVE010007053.1:0-10853 GCA_034698285.1 Sminthurinus bimaculatus
GATATGTACAATTAGCAAAGTAATACAAAGCAGATTCAATACTTACATGGTTCTTTAGTGATGTATCCGTAGTCTGTTGGGGTTAATACATTCATTGGTGTGACTTCCGGTGCGGTGTATTTCTTTAAATTATTCATCATGAACGTTAACTCCTGTTCCACGCCATTAATCTCGTATAGTAAACCTACAATCAAAGAAGACGAGGAGAAGGCACAAGTTAGCAACAAAAGTATATGACTGAAAATGAGCTGTTTGGGAAATAATGAGATAAATATTGATTAAAAGTTTATGCATGTTGCGACTCATTGTCACGATTAAATTAGATATATATACACTGTGTGTATCATATGTACACATTACATACTTTCAGTTCTGGGCTTCCTTAAATCTCGAACTAAGGCAGAAATAATATCTTCACGATGTTCCTTCAATAATTTGGAAAGTCCTCGAAGCTGTTCCAAGCGGAAACTCAAGGGAAAAGTTGTGCCACAATGAAACTCATTACGAACCTTTTGTACCTATTAACATGTTCATAACAATTACTTTAAATGGAAAACTCGAAAAACGTAACGACTAAATATTAATGAGTGAAGCACCGATGATGATTTTTACAAGTATTTTGTCCATATGCCTTGCTTAAATACAACTAAAGAACTCGCGTTATAAAAATGTTTCTTTGCAAACTGGGGTGAAAGCGGAGAAAGTAAGATCTACGATTTATACAACCTACTTAATTGAATATATGTAATCTCCTCTTCGCTCTTATGCGAAGAGGAACTCTGAATATGAATATGAACCTTGCAAGTAAACTAGTATTTCCGTGTATGTGTAATGTATACAGTATATAGTATTGAGAGAAGACAACATTAGTATGATTTTTCAGGAATTGAAATGTCAATAATTTATGAATGAGTATAATGTAGACAAAGGCAAAAAAGTTTCACGTAGAATAAAATCTGCGTAGTCAAATTTTATTTATTGTTATTCATTCTCAAGCGACAAGATTTTATTAGCTGCATTTACAGGTCTATATTTTATATTTCAGAGTTCAATCTACTCGGGTTGTATAAAAACCAGAAATCTAAAACTTACGCACATACTGCTCATCTCTACATTTTCTGTAGAAACAGTTACATATTAAGGCACGTTTCAATAGGTACGTACGTCACATATTTGTATGTACATGTATAACTTATAACTATAATTTTACCATGCAATTGTCCATTCATTAATTTTAGACGGAAAGTTAGCAATAATTGGCCGTTTGTTTCGTTTTTCAAAAGTCTTCACGTATTTGTTTTTTTTTGTCATTTATGATTAATTCTTTTTACATGTACATAAACGAAGAGATAACATTTTTTCCTCTAATCTTCACCAATTAATGTGCTGCGTAATTTAAAAAACCCGTATATATCTCAAATTTACACCCATACTTATGTATTTCAGTCTGTAACTTACGCAAAAAACCATAGGCTACTTCATATCATACGTACTAAATAAATGCATAATTATACCTAAATATATGTTATACAATATTATGACAATTTATTATGGCTGAAAAGGCTGTAAAGACAAAGCTAGTACACTTTGTTACAAAGTTTTTAATGCCCCTAAAAATTTCAAACAAAATATGAGTAATGTATCAATACTCATTTTCTGTTCATAGTATAAATTTGTGTATATTTAATAACTAATAATGAACAAATTTTACTAAACAAGCATTAACATGCAAGAAAATAATGTAAGAAGTAAAAATCATTAGTAGTTAACGTTGCTATTTGTTGCCATATTTGTTGGCACTATCATAGGTACTATATAATTAAGTCGTATTTGTATTAGCTCAAGAACAGTAATCAAATAATAGTTAACATTATTTTATATATTTGATACACATAATAAACATGTTAAATTATTGTGTAATTTAATATAAAAAAATACATCATAATGATTAATTTCAGCAAATTCGCTCAGTTTTGAGTTTTCGTAAAATATAAAAGCTGACATCAAGAGTCTACTCACGCTCTGTACAAATAAACTCTCCATAAAGCGTCAACAAGCACACGCCACGGAGCTGACAGAGAACAAACAGTGGACTCTTAAACTCTTACTGAAAGTCTCAATTCATTATTTTTCTTAATATACTTTGTGAAATTATATTATGCGTAACACTAAATTATGCATTAGGAACGACTGTGGAAACCAATTCTCTCATCGAAGCACCGACGTCAAAGCAAATTCTTTTGATTTTCTGGAGATACAATGAGTTTGCATTGTCAACTTCATCCTTCCTATTATCAACAGACGTTGTTGCTTCTACATGGAGAAGAGACGGGTTGCGTAAAAGTGGAATTTCAGATTTCATTCGAAGAACTTGAAATAGAACATTCTCCAAACTACTTCTCATTGTTGTAGTTGTTGTTGTTGCTGCTTCTTCTCTAGTATTAGTAGCTTCTTTTTCGATGAGAATCGTTGACATTTCCAGAGCAGCATCATAAATTTTATTGGCTGTCAATTGAACTCCTTGATAGTCATTTGAACGAGCGTATTCAATAAGGATTTTGATTAATTCTACAATATCACGAGTGGTTGCTTGTACTAAATTGCTCATTTCATTTGACTGACGTCTCCTCGTCATTAAACTTGTACTAGCATCACCTGTACTCATACTAGGTCGAACTGGAGGAAGCCCATCATTTTGAGAAGACGAGGAGGATGGGGAAATTTGGTCTATCTTTTCAGCATACATTGATACAGATCTAAGTCTTTTCAACTTGGAGTTGAGAGCAGATGGAGAATGCTGCCTAAGAACAATATTACTATTGTTAACACCACCACCACTAGCATTGAAGGAAGGACTTGTTGATGCATTTATTCTCAAAACTTCTGCTCCAACACTTCCACAATTGGAATTCATTGAGTCCAAGCCAATATTATTTGAATTGAGTCGGTCCATTTCGAAATTCTGTTGGACTTTTAGACGAGTCGCCAAGTTTTCTTGTAGTGAATTTTTGAGCATTTGAGTAACAACCTTTAATTCATATTTTAAAGTTTGATTGCTATTTTCTAAATCTTGAATCCGCTCCTCAGATAACTTATTCATTAAATACGAACTATTTTCTGCCCTTTTCCCTAAATTACTGTTATTTTGAGTAGTAGCATTAGTATTTTGTATTTGACCATAGGCAGCAATAGAATTTAAATTAGGATTATTTACAACTTCTTCAGCTTTTGATATTTTGTTGACTTGAACTGTTTGTATTTCTGACATGACGACATCATCATCTGAGGCGACGCTGTCATACAGTGGAAATTCATCATCTTCCTTTAATAGATCAAATGATGGGGTACTACCAACACCAACAATACTTGGCCCCCCTCCTCCTCCTCCTCCAACATGAAGATGATGATCATCAATAAATATATCTTTGTCCAATTCAACAGCCGTAGAATCATTACAATGTCTTCTTTTACTTTCTCGGAGAACGGCAATGATCAATGAGGATAGTTCAGAATCTGTGAGACGTGCAAATTTTTGTCTTGTTTGATTTCTCACTGAGGGGAAGTTTGAGTTGACTGGGAGGAAGGCGATAGAAAATCGGGCATGGTCAGGTGAGGAGGTAATTAAAATTTTTTCAGTTTGACGCCGATCAACTTCGTCATACAAGTCAGCTGCAAGTTGTTCCAGCATGTAGGAAGGAAGAGCTTTAATTTTTTCCTCGTGTCCCACCCAAGTTACACTGATTGAAGTTGGAATTAAAATGTGTTTGACGGTTGAGTGGTCGGGAGATCCTCCACAGGCAAATAATGACAGCTGATCTGTCAGATGATACCGAAGTTCTTCGATTCTCATGGCGAGTTCTTTAAACCCGGCAGCCATGGCATGCTCTCCCGGCGTTTGTCCCAAATAGTCGGGAGCATCAATTTGAGCTCCATGTACAAACAACAGTTCAACTTGTAGAGCTTGTCCCGACCTACACGCAACATGGAGGGGCCGAGTACCTATAATAGTACATTTTAATTTAATATATATTATTTCAGTATAATATATAATTATTATTATATTATATATTATATAATTAGGTAATTAATTAAAAAATATATTAACGTAATAAATATTTATAAAATAAACAACATATACATATAAAAAAAACTCGCCTCTTTCTGGGTGGAAGAAGTTCGGATCGGCACCTGAGGCGATGAGGCGAAGGACAGTTCCTAAATCTCCGGTACGGACTGTTGAATGAAGTTCTTCATTTCTCTCATCAAACGTTTCTGACTTTTGTCGAAGTACAAATTGGAATTGTCCATGCTTTAGAGTGATAAATCGTTTCTTGACAATCTCCAAGGAGTCTCCCGGAACAGGTTTCTTGACTATTTGAGTTTGGTCGGATTTTGAAGGGTCAAGGAGGAGTGTATGTTCCCACACGTTGTTAGCTGGGCCAGAAGCCAATGTTGTGACCATCTTTTTCAAATTAGGATGCCATTTGGAGTGGACGAGGGATTTCACTCTTGAATACTGACACCCAAGACTTCGATGGATAAAACTACATTCGTTACATAGGACAAGTCCCCGATTTATTGAGGCCCATTGACAGTCCGCTGATCCACAATCACCACAAACAATGTTGACAACCGAGTCTCCCATATTTAATTATTGTTTCAAATTTGTATACAGAGGGTGAATAGTAAGAAGATGCTGAAGAGTGTTTGTATATGACTTTTTTTGCCTCTATTTATTATATATTATGCAGTCCGTGCTTCTCAAATCCGCTTCAGATTTCAGATAATCAGCTATAAGTGGCACAACACAAGAGAGAGAAACAGGGATTAAGGATTGCATGTTGTGTATAAATAAATCTTCGTTTCAAACAAATTAATACTGTAAAATAGTGATATAGAAAGTACAAGAGTAATTGTTAGTAAACAGTCTTTAGTTTGTGAAAAGGCAAAACAAAGCTATAGTGCATATTGCAATATGTATTGCACGTTGCGAATTTCGAGCTGTTTTAAATAACTGGAAAAGAAACTCAAAACAGAGGGAAAATTATATTGAAAATAAAATAAGAATAATTGAGTAAGTAATAGCAATTAAAAACTTAAATCCTTACTACAAATTAACGTCTTTGATTTTTTGGATTTCAGTGCACGGGGTATTTCATCATTTGGTAGGTTCTCTCCCTTGTGATGTGCGCATATATTGTAGCTGTCAAAATAAACAATTATACCACAATATTTGAGAAACGATGCTTTTGAAAAATTATTCATGCTTTCATGTCCATCTAATATGAACACAGTACATTATTATAGTAGTATTTTATCAGACACAGAGTTAAATCAGATCAGATACACAATTTGAAGTAGATACATTATTGTGTGACTGTTTGATCCTTTGTACTATTTTATGAATTTCTTTTGAAAAGTCACCAACACCTACAACCTACACAACCCAAATCACGGCAGAACATGTATGATGTATAATGTATGTATAAGCGAATGACAAAACTATATATTATAACCTATATGCGTCATTCTTTGTTAGGCATACTCTAAAGGAATACACTAAATATAGGCTATTATATTGTTAACCTGTTGATAGACGATTGGAAGTGTGTGTGATTAGTGATACTGCTGAATGATTAATGTAAAAGACTCAAAGACGACCCAAGACCTAATATACTACTTTTACTACTATGTATTATCTCTGTAGCTGCAAAATTGTATGCATAATATGATTTAAACTGTGCAATTTATGCAGTGCTTCACTAATTACACTTCATAAGGTAACAATTAGGTATAAATTGTGTATGTAGACTTACTTTTTGGACTGCAGTTAGCTCGTCCATTGCGTCTTGCACGTTAAAAGTAATAATGTTCCTTTTCCAAAATATATAACAACAATAATATATGTGGCCGTTCACCGCAACAAAAATGTCAAGTGTACTTTATGTAACCTATCACATAGTTAACACCACTTTAAAGGGGCTTTGGTTCTACTTTTAAATGTGAAATGATACAACTATGAGTAATAGATTTAATGACAAAAAAAATATTTGAAATGCTACAACTTTAACTAAAACAACATAACTATTGTGTATAAACAGCTTTGAAAAGCAAATGCTTAACTTTAATCCTTGCCGATTCGCGGTGGTTTCGAAGTGTCTGTTTTTCATTATGTACATACATGAGAACAACTCATGTGCTGGCTTCTCAGATTCTCAGACCTCAGACTCCAGATTTTGTCTGATTGTCCATTGTTTACTGTTTACATCTTATTTATTTTGTAAAGAGCATTAGTTTTTGTCACTCTTTCTTTTAATTTTTATATTTTGAGTTTTTGAGTTGTCTTTTGGCTAATTGAATTTTTGGTGTCGGGCGTCCGGCCGATCAAATCAAAGGAAGACTATCATTTAAAAGAAGTTTCAAGTTTCAAGTGGTTCATCATGGTTGGAGTTGAAGGATTGATACGGAATGCAAAAGTAGCCGATGATCTTATTGCTGAAATAACAGAAAAAGTAAGTAGTAAAAAATATAGAAATATAGACAAAACAGTAAACTCTGCAAGTAGCTGAATAAAGTTCCTTCATGGATTTTATCATTCTGTAATTCTGTTACAATTCTCTTTTACAGCTCCGACAACTGACTCCGGATCCGGAAGCAGAAAAACTAAGGGTAGCAAACGAAGAACTTCGTAAAGAAATTGCAAAATGGAAAGAAGTCTTAACGTGTGCTGAAATTAGGCAAGGACAAGAACCCTCATACGTATGTCTTCTTTAATTTGTTGTTTTCATAAAATACATGCAACAATGAACTAAAGTCCTACATGGTACTTTTATCTGTATATTTACTAACCTCGTAATTGGTATTACATGTTATGCATTACTAGTGTAGATTTCAGATAAGTAGTGTATGAATTTTACATTTGCTTTACTTTCTTTGTAGTACGGCTACTATGTAGTTCCAGAAAATGCACCTGTTGTACAACCTACGGAATCTAAAGTGGCAGTAAAGAAAGAGGCTGCTGCCGTAGCACCTTCCGGAAATAAAAATAACAACGAAAAGCAGCCACCTAAAGGGAAACAAAATAAGGAAAATGATCCAAAACAAAAGCAAGTCGATGCTAATGCCAATATAAATGAGCACAAACGAGCGTCTGACGGTGATATTAAAGGAGAAGTTAAAGCTCCAAAACAGCCTAAAAAGAATCAAGCTAAACCTGAAAAAAATGCACCAGCTGCATCTCCTACTGCTGCGGAAGCTGTAGATGTTAGCCGTCTTGATTTTCGAATCGGTAACTTTTGAATTAAAATGCTTTTATACATTATACATTATACTACTTACCAAGTACATACTATTACATCATAATGTATGAGTATGAAGAAGGCCAATGTTCTCTTGTTTCTTTTGCAGTACAGTATAAAAGCGTATAATATATTATTAATTCTGTATCGATTTGTTTTATTAGGTAAAATTGTTGAAGTTGATAAGCATCCTGAAGCTGACTCTCTGTACCTAGAAAAAATTGATGTTGGTGAAGATAAGCCACGTACCGTTATTTCTGGACTGGTAAAAACGAAATTGATTAGTATTTTCCCCCAAAACCAATAAATTTATAAGAATTAAGAGTTTACAAAATAAGTAGTTAAAACATACATACATATATACGCTATAATATATGTATGTATGTGTAGTCATCACGGAGTTTGAGAAACTAATATTTCTTATTTCTTTGTTTATAGGTAAAACATGTACCTCTTGACCAAATGAAAGACAGACTGGTCGTCGTATTGTGTAACTTAAAGCCAGCTAAAATGCGGGGCATTACATCCGAAGCTATGGTCATGTGTGCAAGCACACCGGAAAAAGTCGAAATTCTTACTCCACCATCAGGGGTTGTTCCGGGAGATGTTGTAGAATTTGAAGGATATCCAAGAAACCCTGATCTTCCTTTTATGAATCCTAAAAAGAAGGTGTTTGAAGCTGTAGCCCCAGATCTAAAAACAAATGAAAGTAAGGTCGCAACGTACAAAGGAACGGCTTTCAGTGTACCTGGGAAAGGAGTCGTTGTTGCTGCTACTTTAGCTGGCGTTAGCGTCAAATGAACAATGTATTTTTACATTACTTATTTATTAAATTAATTGCTTGCATCCAATTAATTGTTTGATTTTAATTTTATTTGATGTGCGTGAAACAGTTTACCAACTTAGCTCGAGAAAGCTGTTTGTATTGCTATAATGATGTTTAAAAATATGATGTACGTGCTACCTTTATACTGTTATGCGTTTGCAAACATTTTTTGTGCCAAGCAAGGGCCAATAAAAATGATAACCTAACAGGTTTACTATTAATACAAACTTGCATGGTGAATATAATATAATGTACAATTATTTATTCGGGATAAACATTTATGTTAAGAGTTAAGCGTCTAGTTTCATACGATGAATATTTTAGAAAGCAAAGGAGATGCATTAATGATTCACAATACTGAACGTCGGTAATTTATTTTGTTGTCAAAAACATATTTTTCATCCACATAAGGAAAATATGACACAATATATATTTTAGCATTTAATAAGTTAGGAGAGTTGGATTTAAATTGCATAGTCTCAAATCGGGAATTTGACTTATGTAAAATTATGACGCGCACATGCGTTTAAACGAAAATGAATTTCTGCGCAGATATGTATTTCCATGTAAAAGAAATCCCCCGTCTCCCCGATTTGAGACTATGTATGTTAAAGGACCTCGCGCGATTTATATAGGCGACTAGCAGTCCGGGGGATTTGGCTCAAATTTAATTACAGCTCTCGCTGGTCGAATTTAGAAACTTCCATGATTCTGCACACAGAGACAAAGATTTACACGACTCGCACTTGTAAAGTTACAGTCAAAACTGCGTCCTAAAAAAGCACAAGATTTGCGTGCGATGAAGATGGAAAAACGGAACGTTGCAGGATTTTCTCTCGCATGCTACATAGGTACTTTATTTATACATACTCGGTTGAAAAGATACACAGTTAAGTTGCAACAGAACATATGTATGATCAACCTTTGTACATATAATACACAGCATGACATTAATTAATTTCATACAATTAATGCATTTCATCAACAACTGTGTGAGTTCTATTAGAAAAATCAAAAAGACAAAAGGTGTACATTACTATGTGTCTAAAAACCATCTAAAAACCGACAATTTTTATAAACGTTTTTTTTTGTTAATGATAAGAACATTTTTTCCTCTCTATAAGTCCTTGTGGCACACGCGGTAACTTGCAAATACTCGTTCTTTTTCGTCTTTTAATGAAGTCATGAAGTTTGCTGTGAAGAAACTCTCTCATTAAAATTAAAAATTTGGACTGATTTAGGGAGTTTTTTCAAAAATCTAACTTCATTTCCTTTGTAAAAATATATTTTCGTTGTAATAAAAGTTCAAGTTTCCAGCTAATAATCCTCTGGAACTGTCACGTTTGACACTTTGTATAACGCACGGTCAAAACTGTATTTACATAAATACTTGGATTTCAACATAAAAGGAATTTTGAATATTTTTCGAAAACGAATAAAAATAGTGATTTGGTTATAGCTTTACTATTTACAGACTCCTTTTTTGTCCTTAAAGCTCGGTTTTTTAACTATACAAATTATAAGTATAAATATATTAGTGATATTGTGTAGGTGGCTTTAATTGAGGCGAACCAACAACAGTAATGACAATCCAGCATTAGGCATTGTATTGGATACATATACCTCGACAGAGAGGGGAGAGTTTGTTTTTTCGCGTGTGCTGTGCTTTTGTGCATTGTACATCATATTATTTAATAGGAAATTCTCTAATTATTTCATATTTTATGCAAGCTTAATAGACTGTTTTAAAGTTGTGAGTTGTGAGAACAAATCACAAAGTCTGTGTGCACCATGGATCAAGAAATACTGACTGAAATCCCCAGCTTCCTCAAACAATTGGCCAGACGAGTTACAAGAGGCTTTTATCAAGTTGAAGACTCTCTAATTATTGATATGTTAGTGCGAAATACATGTAAGTTGACGGTTTTATTTTGCTTTCATTAATTATACGTACATACAACATTTTTTATCTTTCATTATCCCCTTAAAATTTACATGTTGTATGAAACCACTCAATATTATGTCTGAATATTCAGGTATGAAAGAAAAGGACATCGAAGAGCTACTAAAATTTGATTTGAAGCTACTACGTTCTCGGATGGCCACATTAAAAAATGAAAAATTAGTTCAAATTCGTCTTCGGATGGAAACGGGGTTGGATGGAAAAGCTCAAAAAGTGAACTATTACTTTATTAACTACAAATCTCTCGTCAATGTTGTAAGATACAAATTAGATCATCTAGGGAAAAGAATCGAAACACAAGCCCGAGATGCAACCAATAGAGCTTCATTCAAATGTTCCAACTGTATGAAGTCATTCACAGATCTTGAAGCTGGTGAATTATACGATGTAGTAACAAATCAATTTTTCTGTACCTTTTGTAAAAGTACGGTTGAAGAAGATGAATCAGCTGTACCGCAAAAGGATTCCCGCAAAATGTTAGCCAGGTTATTATTTTATGTGTGCCTTTTTAAATTAATAATAATAATCCTATTATTATTCAACTTCAACTGTTGGGTAACATTTGCAAACAAAATACTAAATAATTACTAATAATAATTATTGGCGTTTTATGCATGAAATTTTGAGCATGAGAGTCAAAACCGTGTTAAAAGTTTGGAGTGTTATCGATTATATTATTGACTTGTAATATATGGAAAGCATTATAGAAAAACGATTTTTGGTAATGTATTAACACATGGCATTTCCATAGTAACTTAATGTTTTT
>JAQIVE010007054.1:0-10853 GCA_034698285.1 Sminthurinus bimaculatus
TGAAAATCTTATCAAAATTTGATCAAAGTTGATAAGATTTTCGACCAAAATCGTGTCAAAATTTCATAATATTTTTTGATAAGATTTTTTTCTAAGGGTAGTTACTTTGTCTCTATCGCAATGTACAGTTTTAGCTTATACCACAGCTCTATATAATATTCACAATTTACACTGTAATGAAAAGCCTTAACAGCTAAAGCCTAAGCTAAACCACATTTAAAATGTCTACACTGTATTTGATATTCAACGTCTATATAAATAGTTTCACACGTCCTACTGATATACAGTATGTAGATGTCAAGATTATGTGTGGGGCTTTATTTTTTGCTTGCATATACTCTTTATGTGTATAAAATAGAGCGTTGAGCAAACCAAAGCCAAGGGAAGAAGAAGGCAAAGTTGGAAGTTAAGGAAAAACAGAATGAGGATAAGGAACATATTTCATCCAACTGGTTCATTCTCATTCTTCTTTTCCCCTCTTCCCTCATCTCAGCCGCTTCTTCCTCTAATTTTTTTATAAAATAAAGTAAAGCCTTTTCCACCACATACTCACATATTCACATATAGTTATTATATCGTAGCTGGTATTAATATAATGTAATATTCTGGAGAATGGAGTAAGAAAGTGTGGCATATAAATCCGACAGATTCGCATTCACATTCACATTATGCATGTAAAAAATTATCATCCGACAGAGTAGAAAATCTAATACTGCTGTATATATCCCACATGCTATGCATAACAGAGCAACCGCCCTCATACAAAGTTTTCACTGAGTTTTACTCTCTCTCTCTCTCTCATATAATATGCATAAAGTTATCCAAAAAGATATTCTTCATTGTGGGAGACAAAATTTGCATTTCTCAATACTTTGTTCATTCTGTCTGGTTGTAAGTTTGCATATAGTAGAACTGAGAGGTTGGAGGGAATGTTGGAATTTTGGAACCAGAGAAGTAGACACTCCTCTTTCCCTTTCCAGAACTGCGATACGACAGTCTCACTGGTGTAAAGTGAGACATGGCTTGGTATGAGTTTCCTATTCTTATTGATTCAACACTCAACTTCCGCTTCCCGTCTCACCCGTCTTCTTTCTCTCTCTATCTTTCTCTTCCTCGTTCTCTTTCACCACACTTTAACTACATCGTCCACACACACACATAGGTACATACCGTCTCAGAATGTACGCGTAAAATATAGATATGGAGATAGAACCAGAAATCCCAAAATATTCTCAACTCAACTCAAATACATACAACGTTGTAAAATTTCTCAATCCCCCATTCGGATTATTATTCTCTCTATAGTATGTATATTGTAGAAGGCAAAGCCTTTCCTTTCAGCAGTTTTGTATGAAGCACTAACTTTATTCTCTCCATCTCCTATTACTTTCTCTGCTCCTCTATCTATCTTTATTTCATGAAACTCGGGACGATAGTTTGAAAAACAAGATGAAGAAGAAAGCTATCTGTCCTATCGAATATATTACGTACTAGGCCAGAAAAATTATGGAGAATAGAAATATACTGTTAAGACAATTTAAGGCCATACATCCAGTCTTTGGATTTAAATAACATTTTCAATGTGAAATCGATTTGAACACTACCCTTATAATAATTACATACCTACAAGAAGGGAAAGCGACTTTCCTCTGAAACTGATGCAAACGAATTAAACTTGAACAATGTTTTATGGCACATTTTACGCAACTCTATCATAAAACCTCTTCCACAGGTATACGCAAAACGTAAAGCAATCTGGAATGTAGATAAGTTTGCAAAAAACGGGACTGAAAATTTCTAGAGTTGTTCGTGCTTTTGTTTATGCTGTAAATTCTTGCAGTTTTAGAGTTTTGGTCTGATCCAAGGAAAAAGAGAATGGCAAAAGGAGAAAGTGGCGAAAAAACATGTGCTTTTGCTTAAAATATCGTGACATGCTCAAAACTCATAAAAACATGTACAGTACCGTTTATTATAGATACTGTATACACACTGCAATGAGCAACTTACACAACTTAAATCAATATAAAGAGAAAGAAATAAATGCAAAAAAAAAAAGTTTTTTCTCCTTCATGATGTGCTCAGTCATGCAGGGAGTCAACTCTTGAAACTCAACATGTGACGCTCCGATTTTTCTCTACCCGGCGCGAACAACAGCCAAGTGAAACAAAGGACGATAAATCATTTTTGCCATAGTTCTTACGTGTATCTTGTGCAAAAGTGTGTGTATATAAATTTCACATTTCTTTACTCACAAATGCTGCTTATACGCATTGAAAGGGAAAGATACTTCTGTAAAGCACTGGACATTCTTCTATTTTTTATCAAAACTTCACATTCTAAACACCAAATACCCAATGCAATATTTAGTAAATACATATAGAGTCAACTCTATATTACTTTTACAATCACCCTTTAAACATACATACGTCGTTCTTCTAACTGGCGCAACACCACTCTTATATTCTTGACTCATAAAAGTTGTAGATCGAAATCCAAAAATTTGTTACATAAGTAAGTAAACAAATCTGCATCTAAATATTTTATACCGCATTGAACTAATTTTTTATTTTATTGAAATTTATTACCTGAAATTTATACATTGCACGTACAAAGTTATGAATGTCTTTTATTCGTATACATGCATGTACATAATTAAGAGATAAAATGTACATTTTTCAGAATACATTAGACATAAATAAAATAAAATTCGACGAATAAGCTACATCCATAATATGCGTATGCAACAACAAGAACGATGCACAGTGAAAAAAGCTTCAAACCGGTATTTCCCTTTTCCTGTTGCAAGACCTATGCTATTCGTTTTTGTCAATTGCCAATCGCCTCTATTCTATACTTAAATGTTTATGTGTTCTCCGTTTTTTTCGTTGTATTTTATCATTTGAATTCTATGTACTTCTACATCGCCATTACGTTTTCTCCTGTGATTCAATGCAGTTGCAATGACCATCATAATAAATAAGTATAAGTGATGCTAAATTATGCAGTGTAAAAAACGTATCTACCTGATACTCACCGCTTTTAGGTCTTCACAGGAATCAACAAGAGAAAACGATGAGAAGATGGATAACAGAAGGAAGACCTTCAGTCTTTTTTAACATCTTAAACTCCGTCTTAAACGACTTCTTTTCATCTTTCTACTTTCTGCATTACCATACTTAGGTACTTGTTCAGTTTAAATTTGAAAAGTACAGCAAGTCCAGCTGTGTTATACTGCGTATGCATACATTTGTCATGTTAAATTTCTACTCACTGAGTATTACAATTTACAACTAGATGCTAAATCGGCATTGCATGCTAATTTCCGTAAAGATCCCAAATATTCCGAGAAATAAGAAAACAAAAAGCAGAGTTACGTTATGACTCACTACGTCAGACTCTCCACCATAATCGTCATCATGATCAGACAAGTAAGTAAACTAGATTACATCCATCATACAATTTTGATTGTTTTCTCCATTCACTTTTCCCTTGCACAATAAACTCTAATAATTTCTTCGGCTATTAAAGGATTAACTTTTAAGCGTCTTTATGTATACAGCGTATGTAAGTCAGGAGTAACAGGAGTGAGAATAAAACAGAGGTAAAACTGAAACCAAGGTGCTAATGAGTCTAATCTAAGGACTCAAAGACTGCTTCTTTAACGTTTCCCGTACTCCCTCAAGATGAAGATGATGGCTACAATGTCTCGGCTTAACTAATGGAAAGTCGGCTAAACCTCAATGAAACGACGATATACTCGGTTCCAAGCTTTACCGCATCTATGCATAAAAAATTTATCCATCTGCTATTTCCCCTTTCGTTTACAGCGAACGATGAAAGACAATGGCAATGACAGTTAAAATAATAAAAAAGGTAAACTGAGCACACACAGAAGATTAGCAATTAAGTATGGAAGATGCACAGTAGAAAAAGAAATACGCTCATAATCTGGGGATTGGCTGCTGAGACTCCTGTTTTTATGCATAAATATGTGATGTTATAAATGCATAAAAGATGTACTGAAAAAAACTGAGGCCATGTATAATAGGCTAGAGAAGATTTTTCACATTATACACTACAAGTATGATACTTTTATGTTTCAAGATAACTCTACAAATACAAATCTCTCAGGAGCAATTGTGTAGCATGATGAAATAAGGCTAGACGAGGGCAGTAGAAAATGCAGATAATACATACATCACATTATACCTACACAACCTACAGCCTACAGGTTTGTCCAATATTCCATGTCCATTGCTTTTCATCTTTGACTTTTTAATATTATATGCATAATACATTCATACCTACATACTTCATAGGAGGTAATCTCATGTAATTTCGTGGAGCGTAACATCAGAGTTCAGTCTAATCCGAAAGTAAGCATACTCACACACGGAGAACAGAGAACACACACACACACTGTTTACAGGTAGCCGTCATCATTATCGTTTGCTTTACATGTTTGTAAATCCAAACACTCCAAGTTGCCAATAGCCAAACATACGCGTATATGCGTGCATATAATATGGTAGGACACAAAGTTACCTTTATTGACCAAGTTTAATGTTTAAGAATGCAGAACAGTTTTTTCTTTCAAAACTGTCATTTGAATAACATGGGTACAAGTGCAAAAAATGAAGATTGAGGATTGGGAGAGAGGCAAATGGAAATAAAAAGGTCTTTCCATTACGTGACGATTACACAATAAAGGTCGTTAACATGCGCACCTGAAATTTTCTCGCAAAATAAGCTAGTGAAAAAGTCCTCCCTCGCTCATTGTGTGTAGTGTGTACAGGGAATTTTACACAATTTTGAACACTTCAGTAAGCCCACAAATTTAATTAATTCTTTTCATAGCTAGTACATAAAATGTTTAAAACTTCAGAAAAAAAAATTAGTTACTATAGTAACTAACTTTTTTTTTTGAAAGCAGTGTCTATAGAATTTTATAGAATCCCTTTTTCAAAATTCCTGCTTTGACTTTCAAAGACCGAATCAAAGAATTCGGATAGGGTTTTTCGAGCCATGTACAATGCACACTGTATGCATACATGTATAAAAAATAGTCAGGCGCAACTTTTATCTAATTCCTGTAACTACTTTTTTATGTACACACAGAGTGGTCTGGCCTATCGAAATCACCTCAGTAAAGATACATAAAGGCATGCATACATTTACCAGAATATTATTTAGATATCACGAAAGCAACTACCCCACTTAATAAAAAAAGTGGCATTATATGTACATACAACAATCACAGTATTAAGTAATGGCTAAACATAAATACGCATGTATATACAGACCTAACCGTTGACTCACTAAACTCAACAAAAGGCAGATCAGTTCGTCCGTCAGCCGAGTAGGTATACATAAATACATATTATATACTACGATTACGGCTAGCCAGAGAGAATAGTCCATTAACCGGCTCGTAGAAATCAAAAGAGCCTTCAAAAATATGAAGTGAAGATCTTGAACATGTACAATATATACTCCCATACATACGTTGACGACATGCAAGTACAATTTACAATGTAGATAAGATGGAGCCATTAAAATTGCAATTTTAATTGACATGCTGCTACTGACTGCTTGATTCTCAATACATTTTCAATTTTCAATGTGAATATTTTCATACCTTGAGAAGATGTCATTGTCATGGCCAGGTACGATTTTATTTTACATAATGTAAGGCAAAATTCAAAGTAAAATAAAAATCAAGAAAAGAAGAAAAATCTATAGTTGTATTTGTATTCTTCAGCTGAAAATGTGCACAATAGTTTTGTTCTGACCACAAGACTAACATTAAGACGCATGCAAGAAACCCTAAAAGAAGGGGGAATGCCTACGAATAAGAATACACAAAGAGGAAGAAAGGGCGAACAAGCAATTTCAGTACAATAGGTACAATAGTGAAAAAAATCCTGAGTATTATTTATTGTTCCTGTGGTGGAGTTTTCTATTATGAATTTATAATGCGGGCTTTCTCTCTGTTTCTTCTCTCTCTCTCTTTCTGATACGTACACATAAATTTGCAAAGAAGTGAAGAAGTGAACCTCTTGCCATTATATTTAACATACAAACGAATGATATGCGGAACACGTTAGAAACAACAAATATTCACGAATGCTCCAAGCAGAAGTGCATATACCTACATCTACTTACCGTATATATGGTTGAGTCGAGTATTAAACTAACCATTTAATATATGGTTCGAAATGCACTCTCTCCTTTTTGACATTAAATAAACAATTTTATTCGTATTATGCTGATCGCATATTGGTGAATTTTATTTTTTCCCCATTGAATAAATGTCTGAACTTGACTCCACTAACACCAGCTTATATATAAAAAAGCGCTGTAAATATCCATACTTATGCAGCACACACACACACTGTACAATGTGCCGTATATATGTAGGACAATATGTGCTCTAAAGCATACATTGAACATACATACATTCAATGTTCAACGACTGGGAAAAGGGTAAAAGAGCTGAAGTGAAACAGAATTAAAAGACCACTAGGCTAGTGTACGTATAAGAAAGCATGTATGGAATCTCGAAAAAAAGATAAAGTGCCCTTGTGCATGCAAGAATCTCAATCTGGCTGTTGTGCTGACTCTGATGATTCTCTTTCTTCAATCTTTCTCTCTCTCTATGTATATTTTGCTTGCGCCCGTCTATTCGACAACTCCCTATCTTCACAGAAAACACACAGAATGTGTCTAGGAGTAGAAACGATACACTTGAATGTCTCCACTGTCTACCACAACCAAACTCCGACCTGATTCATACTTGTGTATGCGGATATTGAGCGGAAAACAGAAACAGAAGAAAGAGACAAAACTAAAGCCAAACCAACAACGTCGTCAATTACTTTCCTTATTCTTGATTTAAGAATACTACTAAGTATTCTACGATATGTCCAGAAAGTGCAGTTTTCTTGTAACACAAAAACAAAAATCTACATAGATCCGGTTTTAAGATTTTGAGACATTAATTTTGTTTTTCATATGCGCATGTACATCAATAGTCGGAGTTGCTTATTTTCTTGGTGGGTAACTTGTAGAAGAGCAATATTAAGAAGAATTTCAGTTTTGTAGCACATATTATGTTTGACTCTGTTAGAGTAAAACAGTAGCTACGAACAAATACTCGAAAACTTTAAACTTTGAATCCATAACTCAATAAAAAGTATACTAGTTTTCCTTTACAACTATTTCGAAATTGGGATGTAAACAAGGAACCTTTGAATTTAGGCATCTAAGAGAACAGCTTGCAGGCCACACAAAGTCATCTGTGCGGAAGGAAGAAGATGACTGACTATGAATATGAATTATGACCATATTAGTGTTTAGCTCCACGAGGCTGATTTTAAGTGACAGGCGCTCACTTTTGTTATCCCACCTTTATATTTTGTGCTTTGTGAGGGTATACGCTTGTAAAGCGTACAGTTTACAGCCTCATACCTGGTTATTGTACATATTTGTGTTCATGCAGTACAAAGTACTTACAAAGTACACAAGTTTGAGACTTAACGTTGCGTTAAGTACAAATTTTGACGTCGGGTATTCCACCATGGCTTTGATTTGTGTTGGAACGATACAAAATAAGCTTATTTCAGCCTCTATCTGTACTTGTTTACCGAAACAAAATCAGCAAAGCACGCGTAGGAATTGAAAAATATGCAGTGGTATTCATTGTGCATACGGAGTTTCGAAAATTACCATTTGAAGTTTTGGGTTTTTATGATTGGTAAAAATTCATGATGATGATGATATTGTACAAAGCACATGGAAAAACTGTACATTCATTCATATACTTACAGGTTAAAACCATCCAAGAAATATAAACTTAAACAGATGTGAAAAATTGTACAATTGTATAAGCGTGCATATGAATTTTGAAGGTGATGACAAGTCTGAATCTCCACTAGCTAATGTTTAAAAAATGTTCGTGTACATGGATATACAACAAAATATGGAAAAAGCTGGGGTAAATAAATAATGTCGGACGCATATATACATACATCGTTTCCTACAAATGACACAGAATCCAAAGAAGATACGACAGACGCAGTGTAACAGAAGACGACCTTAAGTTGAAAAAAATTATGTTATGTTTGATTTTAATGCTTTTGGCTTCTCTTATCTGTCCACGTAAAATAACATAACATAGTATAACATGACACCACAACAACCATCATGTGAGGCAATTTTTCTACATTCATACAGACAATTTCTACAACATCCAGTACTATATCTACACACAACCATAGGAAATCCACAACATGCTTAAATTGAAGGAGTGAAAATGCATGAGACGTACCGAAGTTTCGTAGATGTTTGTTGTAAACTCTCCGGTTTACTTTTCTTGTGTATGTTTTGAGAACTTACAGCAGAAAAAATGAAACTTTTATTTCTTTTCCGTCTTTTCTTTCCCACATCTTAAATCATAACATATCATGGTATGAACTGTACAACATAATTCTTTACAACAACCTACGTACCTATTTCTTTCTCTCCACAAACTCATCATAAATTATTAGTGAGAGAATCTAGGAGTATGTAAAAAGTATAGGGATAAAAATGTACATGATGTTTCTCTTTGTGTATTTCCGGACCATATAAATAATTTACACTACACACACACAAACACAATTGTCTCAAATAACGGAAAAGTATGTAGCGGAATATAAAGTTCTAATGGGAAATTTCCTTACAGGAAAAGAAAATCCTCATCAAGAAGTAAGAGATACCCTGATTGTGTCTAGTAAAAAAACTTGAGCAAAATTTTAACCATGATACAGTACAAACTATACACACACAAAATGTATAACAATGGCTAAACAAGTTGGTTGAAAGTTGAGAATGTCTCTCTTTCCACAACTTGCTATTAAATCTGGTAATAAGTGTATCATTATGCTCAATACGTTTTTAGGTGGTATTACAGATATGTGCGTCTTTTTAACTGTGAAATTTCTCCCTTGTAGATTTTGCACCCTCTGAATATTTCCGCTACTCTGTAATCTAGGCTTGTACTCTCTACTCATTAGTCATTAGTTTCAAATTACTTTTTTTTCTCGTATCCCTCCTCTTTATGTGAGCCTGTCTTTCTCCATATTTCTTTCTCCCTCTGAAACAAGGGAAGGGTAGAGGACACAATGTAATTTGGAGTTTCCACCCAAGTATAACATTCGCCGACGAAAGTGGGAAAAGGAGGAATACGAACACGAATACGAATACGACGATGACACCAAAGACATGGACAAAATATAGGAAGTACGGCAGTAGGAGCAATAAATAAATACATTTATTCTCGGCCTGTCACTCCCTACGTCCACGAGCTAATTTTAATTTTGAATTCTGCTTAAAAATGTTCAAAATTGTCCTCCAACAGTATCCCTCTCTAGTCATGCTAATATTTCAAAAGCAGCAAAAGGAAAGCAGAGATCCTCCGAGAGAATCTGCCCTATGTATATTTATAAGATGCGGAGATGTAGAGAGAAAGAGAGAGATGTAGATGAAACGGAGACAACGATGTAATTAGTAATTATTATACGTTGTATATTGTATAATATACTCTCGAAGTCACTTCTTTCTGCTTCTGCTTTATCATATCATATTGTACCGGTATACTTTTATACACGAATACATTCCTACTTTTCGTTCTGCATGCAACTTTTTAGCCATGAGCTTGATACGGCCAGCAAAGTTTAACTTTGTACATAGTACATAGTATACTTTTTGATACCGCTAATAATACTCTCCTTTGATATACATACATCTGTAACTCATGGTTCTACATACAGACATTCACATTCTATATCTTCATGAAAATGTCGTATTTTTCAGGGAGAACCTATACGCACATATCAAATATAATAAATACATACACCAGCTTGAATAATTATGATTTTACACTTCTTAGCATCGCATTATTGCAGTACTACTGATACAAATTGTACCGGATACGTCATATCTCACAAAACTTTGTCCTAGTAAGCATAACTTTTATTTATATAATATGCGAAGAAATAATCGTATGAATGCTAATAACTAGAGAAGACTGAACGAATTCTTTTCTCATTCATTATTCTTTGTATAGAGTTTTATAAACTTTCTTGGAAAACAGATTCTTTATTTAAAACTACGTTGATACAAATATACTCATGCATAAATATTTACTATACTGTAATAAAGGTTTAGAAGTTTTCCTCACTGTTCAGTTTTCAAGACACTTTCTTTCCCTGTCGTTTCCGTTTTGAATAGACGACGAATGTCGAATGTCGTATGTACACAAACAGGAAGGTGCAAATCAAGCTGGAACGATTTTATAGAATATTATCAGAACGAAATTCCGCTCAAACTCTACACAGCCCGTTAGAATTCCTAACGCTTATGCATAATTAATACTACGTAACTTCCGTGCCAAATGACTTTATCGGGTTGAACATGCAGAAAAAGGAAACACAAAGGCTAAACTGGAACGGCAAAAGTTGGATAACATGCATGCATAAATGTCATACATCAGACGATTGCACATTATCGATTGCAATAGACTTTGGTTTCAAATTCCCAACCTAAATGAATGAATAATTGCCGTCTATTGAACAAATAACAAGACTGTAACCTATATTATTATACTGAGAAACGTTGGATACTTTTGTACGAGACATATATAACAAAACAAAATGTGTGTGAGATAAATCGTTTCTAAAATGCTTCCTCACGATGTAGCAAGTTTCTCCGTAGCTCAATTTTCAATTCCAACCTAGAGGTTTTGTTCAGGAACAATTTTTTACAGGCGTAATTTCAAATACGCTCTATAATAAAAAAATACTTTGAGCTTC
>JAQIVE010007055.1:0-10852 GCA_034698285.1 Sminthurinus bimaculatus
GGATGACCTATACCACTCGATCAGGTTCATCGAGATCTACAAAATGGTATAAGTTTCATGCGAATCCCAGCCGTGCATTTGCTGAGTGTGCATTGTTAGCTTGATAGCTTCATAAACTAGCGGAAAATTGAAGGTCATCGTAAATACAACGTGCAAAAATCGGATGATGAATTTGACTGGTGGCCAAAAGAGTTGACTTTAACGTCAACAACTTTGACATGCCCGTTTACAATTTATACGACCGACGATCTATTTACATTATTTATCCACGGGTACTACATACATATTACTAAATGGCGTATTTGTTTTGAATTTACAAGTTCCTTCCTAAAAGTTGGGAATCCATCACAGCTCAGCTCAGCTCAGCTCACGTCGTTCAGCTAAAGATTGTATTTTTAACATAATTTGGATCCAATGTGAACGTGAATGTTAATATACTGTAAAAGATTACATGACACACTATGTACATTGTACATTGTACATGCAGGAAAGTAGACTACACGTACACATAATACATAATAAAACATGAGCATTTGCCTGCAAATCCTTGCCCAGTTTTATTTCTATTACAGGTCTGGGACGATCAAGTGAAACTGGAGTAGTTGTAAGTTGGAGAGAAGGCAAGACGGTCACTTTGGGACTACTTTAGCCTTTTCATTGCAATTCTCTTTCTTGAGAGAAAAGAAAAAGAAACGGAGCGCCCGCTCCGTTTGACTTTGCACTAGAAAAGTTATAGCTGACGACAAAATTTCTTTTCCTTTCCCCAGTTTCTTCGGTCTACATCTTTTGTCCCTCTTTACAATAGGGAACATACATAGAGGGGAAAGTGAGAGCGTGAAATCGAGTTAACTTGAGTTGAGACCTGAATTTTAAATCCAAGAGTTAAGTTGGTCGACCATTAGAAGACAATGTTGTGGAAAATTTTAATTTCCACGTGTGTCCTCCTCCAAATTGGTAATGCGAACAATGATATTATAGAATGTGGAATAAACATAAGATCGGGGGGAAGTCATTGAAAATTTTCAACAGGCAATGAGCATTTCAAATTCTATGATAACTACATAGTAGTAGCAATTTAATTTAATTCTGATCTATTGTATTGCATAAAATATTGATAGGAAGTGAGTCGGTGCTGGTTGGAGCTTTCAAACTGGAGAATGTGCACATCCCTAAATTTGGAGTTGCTGGAGAGGACATGGATCTCTACTGTTACTTTACTTTGGGAGAGGACGCGCTGTACAGTCTCAAGTGGTACAAAGACGGAGAAAATTTCTACTCCTTCATTACACCCGAGTCAGCACCTCGACTCCATTTGGTCAATGGGGTCAAGGTTGATGTAAGGAGAATTAAAATTTTAAAAAAATTAGCAAACATGTACTATAGAATTTTTTATAGGTTGTAGAGAAACGTCCAAGGAGAATTTTGATCTTTTACATTATCATCCCTTTTAGGCATCCAAGTCAACCATGAATAGGGTTCACTTGAAAAATCTGACCCAGCAGTCGGCCGGAAGGTACCGTTGCGAGATTAATTCCCAAGCTCCGGGTTTTAAAACGGATGTCAAGGAATCCGAGCTGAAAATTTTGGGTAAACATTTTTGAATAAAAATAAAGTTAATTTTTCGGTGTTTTTAGTTTCAGTTGCTGATAATAGTATACAAGTTTATTTTATTTTCTAGTGGGCCCAACGTCAGACCCTATAATTCGAGGTTTTCCATCAACTGCAACCGTCGGTGATACTTTAACAGGAAATTGCACTTCCTACTCCAGTAAACCCGCCGCAACTCTTGCTTTCTTCATTAATGATGAGCCGGTAAATAAAAATCGCACAGTGTTTACAATTAACAAAACAGACTATGTAGTTCCAAATCAAAAAATTATAAAAGTTTACAAGTATAAAACACATTATTTGTTTTGAATAGGTTGATGAAGCACTTACCGTCCAGACTCCCAATAAAATCGGCGCCAACGGGCTTGAGACGTCCACTCTCGGGCTCACATTCACCCTGGAGCCAAAGCACATGACTAATAACAACCGCTTGGAAATTAAGTGCATGGCCACTTTGGACCAGGACCACGAAGGCATGTGGATCAAGGTCAAGATTATTTATGAGTCGCAGCCTAGTCGTCGACGGTCCTACAGTGGCAGTCTAAGGGGTCGACAGTCTTCTACAAGCGGTTCGTCAGTCACAATTTAAAAATTTTACCCTAACTTTTTGCATGAAGATTCATCAAGTTTCATCTATTACATCCGTTTTTTACTTACACCAACACAAACTCATAAAATTTTACTTTATATTGATACAGCCAACAATAGTTCTCCTACCGCCCAAGCCCTTACTCACCGCAACCAGTCAACTCCTCGACCGCAAAGCCATCACCAACATCAGCATTCTCACCAAGTTTCTGAAGCCATTACAATGGGTCAACATCAACAACAGCTTACAGACTGTCCAGCTAGTCAGCTTATCGCCAAGATAACTGAGCTCATCACAAATCAAAACAAAGAGCTGGAGAAAATCTCGAGCATTGGTTTGGAGCAGCTTGAAGTTGACCGAGAAACGCTGGGACTAAGACGGGAGGAGCTCGCATTTTTGCGAGGACTCAAGAAGGCTCCAATTAAGTCTGTTTAATTTCTGATTTTGTAGATAGGGCATGACAACTTGATGGTAGTCGCTGCATAGATAGATATAGTTTCTGTATTACAGTATTTACAATAATATTACTCTGAGTGTTAATAGTTTAAACTAGGTTCCCTAACCGCGGAAACCTAAATACGCCTGCTGGTACATGTGCAAATAAAATATTTTGTACCATAATTAATAATTATGTAGAAAGATAAAGGTAATTGCAAAGTGGATCAGACTGAGAATTGTGAAAATATCACGAATTCAATTTGACTCACAATCTATTTATGTTTTAAAACATTTGTGAAGTTGTCACGTGGGATAAAATACTGTACAAAAGCTTTTCCGTTTTATAGTTTAAATCGTATACAAATAAAAAGAAAAATGTAAAAGATGGTGCTTCCTTGTTTTTCCTAACTTGTACATATTGTTGAAACTGCGTATTAAATGTCGGAAAAGAAAAGACAAAATTTTTCTCGTACGATCCTATGATCGTCATGTATCCAGTGTGATACTTTTGTTTATATTGTATGATGTGATGTGGTATGATATGATATGATAGGATATTCCGTGTTTGCCTTGTGTGTCATGTCATTTGAATCAGGAATGGTGGGGCTGATGCATGAACTGCATCGAGAGCTGCAGCGACCCGGCAATCAATCCGTATGTGTGTACGTGTACGTACATACAAGATTCAATATTTGAGGAAGCAAGTAACACTAAGAAAATATTATTCTTATGATTTCCAATAGATATATATATGTATACAAACACACATTGGCCCCAATAGAAGATGTATAAGAGGAATCAGTTGGGTGAATGAAAATGGACGAGTGATGAACAAAAGAAGAAGAGGGAAGGAAAGGGAGTAAAAAGAGTAAAGAGCACAAGCGTTTGCCTCCCTCCCTTTCGACGCACCAGTCAACCAAAGCAAGCAGCCAAGCAGCCGAAAACGGCAGTTGGCAACGGTTTGAAAAACTAAACAAAGAAACGTCGTCGTGCTAAGCAAACGAACAGCCTCTAGGTGGAATTGCCGACTCTATCCTTCGTCGCTCCAGCAACTTGTTTACTTTTCTGATTTGGCTCCTGGCTCCCTTTTCACTCTACTTTTATATCCATGTGTATAAACCCGCGTTTGGCATCACCTCACATCACAATATACGTACATTCACATGGCTTGACTCAGCTCAGTCCTACTAATGAAAAAAGAAAACCAATGCCTTTCAATTAGGATTATGATCATATAATACTCTGTGGCAAATATTATACATAGGTACAATATATAAAATGGAAAAAGCACCATTGACTTTTAAATGACAGTAAATTTTAATCATATTTTTTTAAAAAGCTGTGCGCATTATACATTACGCTGAAAAAGTAAATAGTGACGGCTAAAAAATTAGAAAAAATTACAAATTTTTAAAATTCAACGATATGGTATAAAAATTCAAGAAGCGAGTTTTAAAGTATTTGTCTGCCATCGAAAAAATAGGCAAAAATATTGGAAAATTGCCAAATTCTAACATAATAAATGTAATTGAGGTCAAATCACAGGCGGAAAAAAGTTTTGAAAGCCCTTACGCATAAATATGTATCTGCATTTAAGAAATTTTACTGGGATGGCTTTGATTTTCCGTAAAAAAATGTTTGAAGAAATCGGCTTGATTTGTAAATATTTTACTTCATTTTTTACCATTGACTAAAACGGAACTGAGAGATTGATCTCATAGATAAAACGTGTTGAAAGCCTTCTTCTTCTTCTTAAATCCTTGTTGTACTTTGTGCGAGACAATTTGCGCCATTTTCCTCTCACTTCCGCAATTTCACAAATTAAACGAGGCTCATTATCATTTCATTTCGGTTGATGCCACTCATTATCCGCAACTTATCCTCAAGAAAGGAGAAGCGGGAGATAAGAACAAAACAATAACAATCGTTTCTCTTTATATGTATGTAGGTATACAGTATACAAGTGCAACAGTATCATCATCACCATCATCATCCTTTTCAATCAAGTATCAACTCGAAATTGAAAGGAAAAAAAGGCAAACGCTACAAATTGTGTGTATTATGCATCAGCAAGGAAACATTAGAGGCCTAGTTAGTTTTAATAGGACAGACGTCACCCACTTGAGGTAAGTTATTGTTCCTGTATATGTATGTATGTATTATCATCATAACGGTGATGATGATCATCATCATGATCATCACCAGCATCATCATAATCCTTGTCGCTGTCGTCATCATCATATGGATCCCATGCCTATAATACAAAACCAGGCCATGTCACGCCACTGCCAATGCCAATCCAAAACCAACTCCAAGTCGAGCCAAGCCAGGCCAGGCTATCGATTTTGATTTTGATTCGAAAAATCCTGATACTTGTTTTTGCCATGCCATCCATTTCATTCCATCCTGTTATCTGTCTTTTGTTCGAAAGCTCCTCCTCAGCCAGTTAATTCTTCAAAGAGGAAAAAAGAGACTTTTGGGAGTGGGAGAAAGGAGCTGGATAGTGAGTGGAAAAACTGTACACTGCACACGTATGCGTATATATGAACAAAGGCAAGACGAAAATGGCATCTCAACTCAAAACTGGTTTTGATTGCTGGGAGTTTGCTACTCAACTCAAGTGCCATCATTAGCAGTCCTCATCATTGACTCTCTTCTCTCTCTCTCTCTCTCTCTGTCTATGCCGGTCTCTATCTCATCTCATCCCATCCCAGTCCATCCACTGCCATTTTTTTACTTGCAATAATCCCTGTAGGATGGCACAGTAACGAGACAGCTCAGGAACAAGACAAAGAAGCCGATGAGGCATCAGACAGCATGTTTCGTTGGTCAACCACGAGATTGTTAGAGCCAGAGCCAGAAGAACCAGAGTAAGAAAAAAAGATGAAGAAGGCGGACAACCAAAGCAAAAGCAGGCTCTTTCCTATACTTTTCCTTTTTTGAGTCCATCTTTTAGCTGGAGAAAGCAGAAACCGATTAAGCATGTGTCACGTTCAAAATCCATGTCTTGCCTTGCTTGGCTTTATTACTTTCTCTCGCTGTGTCAATGAGAAGTCCAAGTCCAAAATCCTGATGAGAAAAGCTGTCTTCCATCTCTATGTATGTATACTGTATTTATCTATATGTACGTAGTTTCATTGTCATTGTTCATTTTCACCTTTATGGAGCTACAAAAATACATGTGTACACTTGAACGTCAACAATCCCCAAATTCCCTGATCCTTCATTGATCATATAAGCATGTATGTATGTACGTATGTATATAGTTGTCAACATAAAGCTGGAGCAAAATAATAATGAACTTCCAATCCACAAATCGATGCTGCTGTGTTCAAGGTTGCTTCAACTTTTACCGAAAAATCACCGTAGTATCAAGCAAGATTGTCTGAGCAGCAAAATCAAACGTCCCATGTATGTACAATGTACAATTGTCAAAGATTCTGCAGCTTGGCTCTTTAATGTTGTGTCCAAAACGGGAAAAAACAAATTGGGAATGTGCTTATGCAGTCGTTAACGGCTTTTGTTTAGAAGGAAGTCCAATATCCGTTTTATGATGCCGTTTAATCTTATCCGCAGCCCTTAAACTTATATTATAAGATATTTTAGTACCTTATGAGTCTGCTGGATCTCAAGGGCCTTTTATCTGTATCTGTATAGTGTCTATTTATATGGGACTTTATTTAGTTGGGATAGAGAAAGTAAGGCTGTAGAAACATCTTACAGATCGTTATTTGGCCATAATGTGCTCCAAACTAACGAGATCAAATCATAAATCGGCTTTCTTTTTATCCACGTAGGTACGTCTAGTTAGACGACGATCCTATCCGTATCTGTGTCCGTATCCATGATTAGCTCGTCAGTACATAAAAGGTAAAGACTCGAGACGTTTTTTTCCAGACTTCAAGTCCGAGTCCAATTCGATACTACAAACTTTACTATTACTCTGACCCTCTCGTCGCACAGTCGGGTACATGAAAACTACACGTTTATGGGAGTTGACAATTTGAGTTTAAGGATTTTAACACAAAAGTTAAACCGATTCTTAACGGAAAACCTTACTTTTAGTGTAATATAATACATGCTGTCATTCGTTTGAAAGGTTGCAAAAAATCTGGAATTTGAGTTTTAACAGACATTTTGCCACAAAAGCAGCAATCTCGCCAATTTCAAGGTGAAAGTACGATGTTTTTCCTCTTTTGTAACTATTTGTATTTGGTGCAAATGCAAAAGCAAAATTGGCATTCCACTGATTAAATACGTCAAAACAAGATGTAGAAAACCTTTTACTTGGGTGACCTGCTAAACTTGACTGTAAAGACTTTTGAGGACTGCAGACGGCCTACAAATAGCTATTTGTTCTGCAGTTGGAGAAATTTCAAAGACTTTCCTCGAATTTCCATAAAAGATTCGAAATTCACAGGAAACCAAAGGGATGCAAACCAGTTAGTTTTGCAAAGTTTTTCTTTCTATGGTTGTGCGTATTAGATACTCATACGTACATGTCTATGTACATTTCACATTAGGGTGGAAGGCGAATGTGGGACGAACCAAAGGTCTCCGTTTAAAAATCAATGAATGAGTGAATTAATGAATAAGACGTAAACAGACTGAGAACCAAATGCAAATGACTGCTTTTCCTTTTACCTTCTGAGCTTTCTATAGAAAAACTTTAACTTTGGCTCAGATTAGTGATGGATTTCACTGGCCACAACTCATCTACACGTTACTTTGGTCTACTTTGACTTGACTTGGTTTGGTTTTCCCCGTATTTTTCTTTCAAAGACGAGAACAGGGACAAAATGACGGAAGTCTCTTTCGATCAGCATTGTACAATACGCAAAAGAAAACTTCCGCTGCTTCTACATCTACTTCCACAATACCTCATATTCATACATACGTATTTTTCTACTTACTTTCTACTAACAAAACCGAATTACTTTTCTAGAAAATGGCAGGGAGCTACAAGTGATATGCTTTGTAAGGAGAGTGCAAAGATGGATATGCAATATGTATGTGTTAACAATGAAAACAGTACCCTTAACATACATGTTTTTGCACCACCGATTTGCATCGGATCGACTGTACTGGGCGGTGTATGTATGTTTAAATACAAAGGCACAAGGAAAAATCTACTTTGAATTTCTTTGAAAAGCTCAAACGACGCTGACTTACAGTCAAATTTAATGGAGAAAGGAACCGAGAAAATGAAGAAGAAAGTGACCGAGATTTAATTCAGTTGACTCCTCAACGGTTTTCTACTTTTTTCTTTTCCGCCTCCAATGATGAGAACCTTTAAATTCTTCTTCATCTTCCCATTTTGCTTTCTCCTTTGCGTCTTTTCAACCCATTTGAAAGGTAAATGAGGTCTTTTGTAGGCATTTGTAAGCATTCCGCACGTTCCGGCGAATTTGAATCAGAATTCGAATCTGAATCTGAATCCAAATCCAAATAGAAAGCCGAATCCCTGAATTTCTCGTTGGAGAACAATGAAATCAATGGCTCTTTCTATTTTTGTCTCTTCCTCTTCCATTATATGTACAATATTATCTTGTAGGGTTTCCCTTGTCCTTTATTTCCGACCATACACGATTTTTGCGGAACTGTATTTTACTTTCAGTTTATACACATTGCAGTTTTTGTCCTGTGTGAACAGTATATGTATGCATATACATTATATTTACATACAGTGCACAATGCCTGCAGTTAAAATAAATGCTGAGAGTTGATTGTAGGAAAAAATTGAAAAAATCGCCTGTCTCTCCTACACAGTTTTTCCATATTCCATACGCTCTTGTTCATATGTGTAGGTTGTATACTGTATTCACAGGGCGGAGTTTTTATTTTTTTCATTCAAGATTTTATTCAGTTTTTCCTTCGACAGGGCAGACAAAGTTGATGGGAAAAACTTGATGTGTTTTCTTGTTTTGTTCCCAATTCCGATTGAAATCAGAATGCAAACAAGTGCGGGGCAAGAATCTCCCAGAACTCCCCGTGTTGGTTGACGATTTTTGATATTTTCCTATAGATCCAATTTGTTTTTGTTCGTTTTATTTGTCTTTGTAAAAAATGGAGAATGTTTATTGCAGATCTATCCAATTTTCACCCGAGTTTTGATCGATTTTGGGAGCATTTTCCATGACCATTTTCCCTGTCTCAGATTCAGATTGGCCTTGAATTGCATTATGTTATGACATGTTGTATTACTTTTGAACCTTTTCTATTTGTTTTCTTTTGTTTTTTGTTTATTTAAATCGTGGACAATCTAGGTCGCCAAAGTGTTGAACGCTCAATATTCAATATCATATTGCGTTATTGGTTATTTGCTGAGAGTTTTTCTGCGTATCCTCCGGGAAAACGTAGTTGGTTTTAAAGTAAACGGAAGGAGACTCAAGTTTCGATTAAATTTGAAAACTTTGTTTTGAGAGGAGAGAATTGCTGTTTGAAAAAGTATTGTTATTGCTAATGCCACAAAATATTTTAAACTGGGTCTGCCAGGTGTATTTTACCAGGGCGTAAAGCAAATAGTTAGGAATAAAAAGATGAATACATAATAATTGGCATTTGTTTATGTAGAGAAGCAGAAAGCAGTGCTACAATAAAGGATTGCCTGATTTAGAGTTTAGCCTCGGTACTATGTAGAGTTTGACTTGCCATTTGCCTTGTCGGGATGTGAATTTGTAGTAGAGTTATTTTCGATATCTAAACGGAAAGAGACAGAAGGATGTTAAAGTACAAGAACTAATTATGTCAGCTTTAAACCTGATTCAGGAAGATTGTTTTGGATTTTACTGTCTCTGCCTTTGTATTTGAATCGCACTGTATTGTTTTATTGTGTAAGGGTTAAAGTCAAATAATTAATTCTTCTGTATACACTTCTCGGTTTTCATACCATAGTTCTCGATTCTTAGAATCAAGTGCTAATTAATCAATTTCCCTGAAATCGATACTGATACTCATTGAATTCGTCATCAGTCTATGTGCACGTTAACGTTCCCGTCCATATCAAGTTAAATGGATCAAAAATCAGAAAAAATGGCCAGCTGGTGAATTGAGAGAAGGTAAAGTGTAAGATGTAAGTTTTACGTAACTACTAAAAAACGTGCAATCAATTTTTGCTAGCTAGTAGTAAAACGTTTAAAGGTTCTTTATTTAATGAAATAAATAACAACACACCTTAAAAAAATTGATTTAATTTACTTTATTCAAAAAATTTACATCGCCATTTACTACTTATGTTATGCTTAATATACTTTACTACACTGATGGCTTTATTACAGCTTTGCCCTGTTAATAATGACATTTGCACTGCTATAGTAAATTCACAGTCTCATTACTGAATTTAATCAACGAAAAACCTTTTGGTTGCCTTAGCATTGTGCAATGTCTGAATGTATTATCATTTATTCAAGGCGAAAAATATTATACATGCAAATCATGCATCGTCAATTGTTACGGAAGTGAAAAAGAGCTCGTAAATGACTCAAAGAGCGAAACATACATATGTGTAAAAAGGCGGAAAACTGAAAATTGAATGAAAGGAACTTGTTTCACCGACACAGGATCACATTTGGAATTTGAATGTGCATGATTTTGTCACCGAATTGGGATTCACAGTATACATAGCAAAAATGAAGACCCATAATGCACTCAGACTCCGTTTTTACTTTTCGGTATATAGGCCAAATAAATATACAGCCCATACAACAACTACGACTTTTACTACCTACTATACTTCCTGAGAACTAATACATAGTTAGTCACACGGAGAATAGAGATTTTCCAAACCATGATTATATCTTGGTGACTGAATGAATGAGAATAATGGATAGAAATAACGAGGAGGCGAAAATGAAAATGAAAATGAAGAGCACGGGGGAAGAGGAGACGAAGAAAAACCAAGACGAAAATAAGAGATGAAGTGGGAAGCGGAAAAGAAGAAGCACAAGAAACAACTTCTATTGAAAACGAGAGAATTTCATTTCGGGGAAATGAACTGGCACACACAGCGAGGATAGGAAAAAGAATAGAAGAAAGCCCACAATGTTGCACACACGCGAATCCAAGATCCAAAATGCTATTGCACATTGCACGAATGAGATGAGATGACGTTGGAATTAGAATTTCACTTCTTCCTTCCGTCCTTTTCTCTCCCACCTCCACTCATATACATGTATGCATCCATACCATACACACAACACAGACACACAGATTCGTGGC
>JAQIVE010007056.1:0-10852 GCA_034698285.1 Sminthurinus bimaculatus
CCATACCCACTTTTTGAGGTCCTTCCGACTTCAACCCACATAAAAACTATGATGCACAAAATATTTCAAAAATTGGTTTTTTGTAACTTATACCTGATCGTATAAGGATGATTTTCCTTTTTTACCGATTGGTATTCCGTCTACTGTAACAGAAATACAGCCAACCAAAGTTAGGAAACTTGGAAAAATGACCATTGTCGCCCCATATTACGGTACAAGAAAAATAACCAAAATTTGGATTTTGATGAACAAAATTGGCTTGTTTTCTTATTCCAATAAAATGGAAGGTGGCCAAGGTCGTGGGCTATGGTCACAAATTGTTGTATGTGGTGGACAACTTTTTGGGAGAACATTTTGATTCGTTCATGATTAATGATTAAGTGCATGAGTTAAGTATCTCAAAACTTTTCTAAACTGTTCACTGTTCCAGCTTTTGAATAAAGTGTTTTGCGCCTACCGTATTTTACCAAATTAAAGCCCAAACTGTAATAGTTGTAATTCTTTTGGTATGGAAAAGTAATCGATTTTTCATAAATTTTAAATTATATTATTTTAAATCGCAACTCGATGGTTCTCAAATTTCCCGAAAAGTTGCTCACTTTTTTAGGGTTTTACAACAGAGGTAATGGGCATTTATCAAATTACCACCAGCAATCAACGAACGGAGAGGCGGAAGCGAAATTTTTTCATGTGCTGCTTTTATGAGCGATAAATAATCAGACATCTTGACACCATAATATGGAAATAAATAGAGATATACACAACAAGAAAATTAGGTAAGTTTGGCACATTAAAGAGAAGGATAAAACGTTCTCACTTCCGGATCCTTCATTAATGGCTTACAATTATTTTAGGGGTAGGTTTTACACATGCCAAACGTTCAGCGTTTTCTGTGTACTTTTTTAAGGAACTTCATCTTCGCTGTTTAATTTTACGATACTAGTTTTGAAATGTTATCAAGAAAAACTGTACATAAGTTGAAGCAATTTGTAAACGTTGCTCACGGCCTGGGCGCACTTCCAATACATTGGAACTCGGACAAAAATCAGTTTTGCAAATCCACGTCGAATTTTCGTCTGCTTTTTTGGTATTTTAACATACTTTATATGAAACTCTGTGTTTTTTATGAAACTTATGGACTCTGTCGACGGTACATGAGGAACGAGTTCGAGGCCAAGGCTGAGATTGCGACCATCTTGTCGTTTGCGTCTTCACAGTTTGCTTTTATACTCGTCAGACTGGAACTTGAATTTAATAAAACCAGGATGGTCACCTACTTGAACCAACTGCTCAAAATTGACAACGATTTGACAAGTGACAACTTTTTCATCAATTAACAAAATTTCTCATTTTTTTCTAAAGCCATTTGTGATTAAATTTTTATACTTATCTAACGACATTTTAGGTCGTTTGAATGTACCCGAGAAAAAAGACACGATGGACAAGTATTTGAACTTAATCTTTCCCTGGATAGCTTGGAATGTCATTATTTTCACGTTAAGGTTTCTCTTCCACGCTCAAGACGACCTCTACGTTTATTCCTACTTTCCTATAAAAAACAAGCTGACACTTTTACTGTTCACAATCCTCGAGGCAAACAACTACTGGGGAATGTTCGTACTCGTCACATTCTTCTGGTTGTTTCACTTTGTCGTCTTTAATCGAAACATGAATTTGTGGCTGAAAATTATCAGGTAACAGCTTTGCATAAGAATATGTAAGGAAGCAACTTATTTTGTAGTAGAGTTTTCGTTTTCGTGTATATGCCACCGAATGCTTTTTTTAGTTTCAGAAAAGGGCAATCGACCACTTTTCCAACGACAATTCAGCATCTTCGAGCCTTTGATAGGCTGGCGATTCTCCATCATCTGTCAACCAGCTGCCTGTCTAAAGTTGTCTGGCCGTGTTTCGTGCTGTCTACTGTCGTTGCCCATATCCTTGGAATATACGTGTTCGTGAAATATCATAGTCAGCTGCATATCACCGCAGCAATCATTGTGCCATCGTGGACAGTATCCTTCGTACTCCTTGAGCTGGCCCTCTTCTACTTTCCAGGAAAACTCATCGAAAACTCCAAGAGCTGTATAGTTTCCTTTCAGTATCCGCTTCCCTTTTTACTTGGGGACAACAGCAAATATGTGCAGAGAAGAGGGAGGTCACTTCGGTCTCTCGCAGTGTCCATTTCCAGCGCTTTTCTTATAGAGATGCACGCACCGTTGATTATTCTAAATATTGTTTGTAGTACAGCCACAAATTGCCTTTTAGTTTTTTAAGAAATTAAAAGTTTATTATTCTCTTAGAAAATAAACTTATCAAATCGCATAAATTCTTCATACATACATTTGGTGTCCGACAGACATTATCCCTTAGGAAAAAATCTTGTCCAAAAATATCATGAAATTTTGACAGGATTTTGGACGAAAATGTTATCGATTTCGATCAACTTTTGATGAGATTTTGGCGAAATGTCATGAAAAACTCATTGAAAATTGTCAACCTTGGCCATTTTTAAAATTCTTTCTATGTAGAATGAAATAAGAAATAAGGTAAAAATATTCAGTAAAGTACACTTTGATTGAATGCAGACGTGTGAAATTTAGAGACTTTATTTAGTTGCTTTAAATATAACAAGTGATACCTACATCAAAGTATGTTGTAAAACCAAAAATCATTATAAATAAAATTTTGAAAAAAGCTCCTTGACAAAATATCTTGCAAAATTGACTTTTATACCGTCGTAAAGGAAAGATAGTTTTATGCTAAAGCTTATCTTTAATTCAGTAGACTTTTAATTTAAAGAGGATGAACAATGAACAATGAAATGAAAAATTCCAGGAGGTGAATTAAAAGCCTAATATATGTATACTGACTGACTCCATGTATCTTAAACGTGTAAATACATATTTCCTTTGTAAAAAGTTTGCTTCCATGGCACACGGAGGAGAAAACTCGACTCCTATCCCACGTCAGTTCTTTTTCAACTGACGTCAATACAGTACTTCAAGACCTTCTCCCGGACCATGCTGTAAGAGTTGTCAAAGGTCAAAACGTAGTTTCCAGGATGTTGGCAAACTACGGAGCCCTCGATTCTCTTGAGGTGAGAATCGTACTTTTTAAACTCCACAATTTCAACGAGGTCGAGAACGACGGAGAAGCCAATGTCCGAGTCCTCGGTGCTGAAGGACCAGCTCAAAACCGAGTCTGCTTTCTCCACCTCCATCTCAAGGGGCAGCTTTGAGCCGGGGGCGATGGTCACCGCGATATGGTTGTCGCCATCGGCCTCCCCCTCGACGATCGCGCTGTCGTCAACCGCGGTTTTGTAGGTGCCGCCCATTGCGACCGGAAGGGACTCCTTGGGAATAAACTCCAACAGGGCGGCCTTCCACTTGTCCGGGTTGCTCCCAATTATCCGGATCTTGTCGATCGTCCTCTTGCTCATGATGGGCTTGACGACGGCGTAGGCGGCGGTGAAGACGCGCGATGCGTTTATGGCGATTACACGTTTTAGTGTTTCTGCACAGACATAGAAAGCAAAAATTTAAATCAAGGAAATCTACTGTTAAAAGTCAAGGATGTCGTGATAGTTTGAGGTAGAGCTTTACCCGGGTAATTGGCCTCGAGTCTTCGGGTGCCCTCACGAATCATGTCAATGGCCCCGATGCAGGTGAGCGTACTAAAGGACAAGCCCTTGTTGTCCACCACCATGACGGACTGGGTCACGGGTAACCCGGTTGTCGGGTCTGTCTTACCCTTCATCAACTCCAGCACCTTCTCCGTGACCTGGTCACGATACTTCATATAGTCGTCACGGAGACCAAGTTCGATTATCTTGCGCAAATTCCACTGCCCAAAATGCATGACACAGACTGGGAAGATCAAAAAATATTAAAGCATAAAAAAGATTTCTGCGTTTCTTTACTTCACTTTGGCAAGATTTTCTGTAAAATTTTGTTTCCGTTGTCTATGTATTCCTACCTGGCGAGTTCTCCTTGTCATAGCCAGTATAAGATATCGGACAAAGGGCTAGGAGTTCGGCGGGGGGCTGCCAAGACAGGATGTTGTCAATGTCATTTTCCTCACGCCATTTCAAGCTTTTTCGAAGCATGTCCTCGGCCTGAGCAAGATTATGTTCACGAGCCCGGAGCCATTGTATGAGACCCAAGTCCGTGTTGAGCGCTCCCTTAAGGTTGAGATCCGCCAAAGCACTCCGAAACTAAAGACAAAAAAATGTTTGATTTCAGAATTCAGAATGCATGGGCAAAGAACATAATATTCGTCAAGTAATGTCATGCAATTTTGCCTTTTTTTTAGTCGGAAATGCTATAAAATTTGCTCGTTGGACACAAATTTTATAAATTAACATAACAATTCTGCAACATTAGCGAAAACCACATTTAATTTACATGATACACATGTCGCTTACATGTTTTGACGCTGCTGTTCGAAAAACTTGCTGAATAATTTTATTTTGCATTACTGTGGGGCTAGAAAGAAACTTGTGAACAAGTGATGAAAGAAACCTTTCATCATTTACCTTGCCGTAAAACACGCCTTATTCGTGCTGTGTACTTGTTGCAATATTTTGACGCCATTCATTACATTTCCACCGATATCGGTTAAAAACAAAAGACGAAAAGCTAAACCATATAGTCATGCGTCTAAATACGAAAGCAAATGACATGAATGGCGTCGAAGTTCGACAAACAGTAATAAGGTTTGCTACGTGGCGTGAGAAAAAATGCAATGTATTTCTAGTCTATCAATACACTAAACACCAAACGGGAAACGAACCTTTGGCAGAAGTTCCAATTCCTGGGCAGTGGGTGCAGCCATTTTCAAAGTTTTTCTTTGGATAAAAACGGTCCAAAAACAAATCCAAACAAACCACCACAAATTCTACAGACAAACAGAAACAACTAGAGTAGCTAGAATAAATAGGAAGTATAATAGAAATATTTTGCAAGGTGTACAAGGAAACAGCGGCGGCAGACAAATGCAAAAAATTGGCGATGCTTCCTACACTTATAGACTAGAAATTTTTTAAAGCTTTGCCGTTTGACTCTCTCCCAACGTCACTTGTATAAACATGGACATCATTTTACATTATTCATTATTTAAAATTTCACCACTAAACACGTCACTGCTTCATAAAGTTCACAAAAATGTTCCATGTTCATTGAGGGGCGGCTAAAACTGTCGATCCATTGTCAGCATCACATTGTCGGTATCATATCCACATATCCACAGCGTCACAACAATAACAACGTTGCATGTACAAGGTAGACACACGTACATTGTTACATGCTACACACTACTCATTACGGAGCAACATTGTTAATTAAATGCCGCATCTAGTGACAAGTACAAGATCCGAGACTAGGGAGAAAGCGTAAAAATTAAAATAATTGTACGTTATTAAGGGAAAACAATGGAAAAAAAGGTCCAATTAAGATCCATGTCGCTGGATTGCCCTTTGCTGATTTAAATTATGCTGCTAAAATTATGACAATGACACACAAAACTTTTGAATGAATTATGCAAATACAGATAAAATGAGGAGGTTTAAAGGTAAAGTAGCAAAGAGATTTAACAGACGGACTTGAAAAATTTAATGATCAGGTTTTGGAGCTCTAATAAAGAATAGACTCAAATTTCTTTGTAAATATTTTATTCTATGCATGAGCTTAAGGGTCAAAAGGTGAGCAATGAAGATTGAACATGAATACAAGATTTAATTTCAAGGAATACTGCCTTTTTTATTCTAGAACATGTCTGTCAGTAATGGCCTATAAATTTCTGCCTCAAAGAAAGTATACGGTAAATCCAACCATAGCTTTACCGAATCTTTTTACTTGTCCGCTCATTTCAATCTACACGTAACCACTAATAAAACCTAATAAGCGAGCGAAAGGCCTGAAGAGTGGCGAAGTAACAGAACAAAATAAATTGAACAATATGTTTCCAATAAGCACAGAAAAATTCCAGGAGCAGAATTCCAATTGATGAGAATATGATGATCAAGAGAACAAAAAAAGGTAAGTGTATATCCGAAGTACTAAACGAAAGTGTTTGAAAGGACGCCCTTCCCTCATCCTCGAAAAACGTGTGGTCCAGTTTTTGTTCCTTATCCGTGTGCCAAATCTTGTCCCACTCTTCGAACCACCAGAAAATCCCGGAACTGAACAAGGTCCTTATTTTCGGAACAAAAAGTACCGAAGGAAATCCCTTAAACACGTCTTTAACACAACACGACTTAGTTCCTTGGAAGGAATCGTCCCAACCCACTTTCATGTTGTGGGCAAATCTGAGACTCGGATCTTTCTTCATGAGTTTCTTGAACAGTTTCCAAAAGTAAGCCCAGTCTTCAGTAGGAAAGTAAACCAAACGCTTTTTAGCTCTTTCATCACCGGTCAACCTTTTTTGCAAATGTGATGGGGAAATCATGAAAGTTTTGCTGGTATTGACAAAACGGAGAAGATCTGTACACGATTTGATGATATTGCATCCGGAATCTTCAAAGAACTTATATTTCGATTGAGGGCACAGCTTGGTACACTCAGACTTGAATCTTTTCATCTTCAGCTTATCAAACTTGGTGTGAGGTGCTAAAGATTCAAAAACGGGAAAATGTTGTTGGAACACTTTTATTTGCTTCATTCCAACCAATTGTGTTAAACGACGAAATCCGTAATAACTGTAATGAATACTAATTTCTGTGTCTTCACTTTTCAACACGTCTTTGAGGAACCTCCACTCCGTTTCGAAAGGAAATTTCAGCGCATATTCCGAATGCATTATGCCTCGATAAGCATTTGTTAAAACGATTCCGCAAAGGAGCCAAATGGTGAGAACCACGAGACAACCTTGCTTGATCCGTTGGTTCTTTGTCGTGATCGGCATGTCTTTTTCGGTCTGTTCAAGCAGTATCCGAATCAGCCACATGGCACAATCTTCAAACAATGCCCATATCTTTGATAAGCTCTTCCACCGAAGTTTCGGTTTTTTGGGGCAGTACAAGATACACAAAACTGTCGTGGTAACGGCCATTGAAACAAAGATAGCGACCCACGCTGAATTTTGATATGGCTTGATGAACACTTCTAACCCGGTCTTTTGGTCAAGGACCCGGTCATTCGTGATAAACCTGTAGGTGAGACTTTGTACAGAAAACGAGTGCAATCGATAGTCATTACATGGACGTCCATCCTTAAACTCGATGACATCGGACAGCCGAAATGGTATAGAGCCATTGACCACAAAGGTTATGTTCAAATCCGTTAAAATAAAATTTACTGATGATACAAACCAAGATCTCTTTGTGTCTACAGTGTCTTGCAGATAAATATCTCGATTTTGTTTGTGCTTTAGAGGATTCAAGGATTCCAGAAATGGCAGCTGATCCTCGGTTAGGCGAATCAAAAAACTTTGGGGTATTTTTTGAGCTAGGTCCAACGTTTGAAACATCTTGGAGGAGCACGCCGAGCCGTTTGTCGGACATTCGAATGGAACGACAGCAAGATTAGAAAAACCTGTTACAGATAAAACATACGAACCAGAAATGGTTGACGTCTGTTTGATTACGACGAAAAACGTTGCAATACCTCGCATCACCCCAAACTCTTTGCTGTACAGAGGACCATGCTGTAGAAACTCTGACAGTTCGATAGATCGGGATAAAACTGTTTGAGAATCATGCTTTAAACCTTCCCAAATAACGACTACGAATTTTGGGACCATTTTTTCCGTAAAGCACATTTGGAAACAGAAATCTGTTTTGCATTCCTCGCAAGATCGTAGTGCAAAAACAAATTTCAAAAGAAAACGGGCTATTTTATCATTATCAAAAGGTTCTGTCCCTGGTTTCTCTCGGATGAGCAGAACTTGTGTGTAATGGAGCAAGTATTTCGCGGACTTTGGAGCTCTCAAGTCTTTCTGAAATGCGCGTTCGTTTAAAGTCAGTGACCTTTTGGTTGTATTGTTTCCCCGCTTTTTTGGTTTCCAATTGTCAATCATTATTGGCTTGCGTTTGAGATTCAGTCTTATATCTAAAGCACCAGGAGGCTGCTCATTATCAAGGTAATGAAAATTTGAATATTCGTGATAGGCGACCCACGAATTTGGGTGATCATCAACTATCTGACCAAGGTTTATGGACTGCTCTTCGATACTCCGATAATCCAGTGATGGGCTACTGGTGACATGATGATTTCGTTTAAAGAACAACTGAATGACGATCATGATTAAGCAAATTGATGAAGGCATTTTGAATTTTATGATTTCAAAAACTGTTTAAGAAACACGACAAACTGATGAATAAGGAAAATCGAAAGGAGAATAAAGGAATGAAAAGTTGGGGATAAAAAGACGAACCACGTCAAACTGTTCACGATAGCATGATATCGTGTCCTAGCGTTTTAGTTACAGGAAAGTGGTGCTTTTATCAAATTTGTCACGCTCTTCGTTCAATTTCCTGATTACTGTTCAGCGCATGTAACCACTAATTAAACCTAATAAGCAAGCGAAAGGCCTGACGTGTGACGTAATTAAGGTACAAAATGAATTGAACAACATTTCTCCAATACCCATAGAAAAGTTCCAGCAAAAGAATGCCTAGAGACGAGGACATGATGATCAGGTGAACAAAAAAAGGTAAATGTATATCTGAAGTTCTAAAAGAAAGTGTTTGAAACGCCGCCCTTCCCTCATCCTCGAAAAACGTGTGGTCCAGTTTCTTTTCCTTGTCCGTATTCCAGATCTTGTCCCACTCTTCGAACCACCAGAAAATCCCGGAACTGAACAAGGTCCTTAATTTTCTAGCAAAATGTCCCGAAGGGTAACTCTTAAACAGGTCTCGCGCACAACATCTCTTGGTCCTTTGAAAGGAATGGTCCAAACTCTCCTTCATGTTGTGGGCAAATCTGAGACTGGAATCATTTTTCATGATCTCCTTAAGCAGTTTCCAAAAGTAAGCCCAGTCTTCAGTAGGAAAGTAAATCAAAAGCTTTTCAGCTCTGTTATTGTCCGTCAAAAAATCCACCAAATTTGATGGAGGAGTAGTGTAAGTACGGAACATCTTGTGAACAAGACGAATAAAACCTGTGCACGGTTTGATGATATTGCATCCGGAGGCTTCAAATGACGTATGATTCGATTGAGGGCACAACTTGCGACACTCCGAATGAAAAGTTGCTATTCTAATCTGATTAAATTTGGAGTGAGGTACTTCCGAATCGTCATAAAGAGCAAAAGTTCGTTGGAACAGTTTAATAAAGAATGGTGCCTTTGGTGCATGGCGATAGTATCCGTAATAACTGTAATGTATCTCAATATCGGTGTAGTCACTTCCCAGCACGTCAGTGAGAAGCCTCCACTCCGTTTCGAACGGAAATTGGAGTACATACTCGGAATGCATAAAACCTCGATAGGCATTTGTTAAAACGATACCGCACAGTAGCCAAATGGTGAGAACCACGAGACAACCTTGCTTGATCCGTTGGTCCTTTGTCGTGATCGGAATTTCTTTTTCGTTCTGTTCAAGCAGTATCCGAATCAGCCAGAGTGTAAATTCTTCAAACAATACCCTGATCTGGAACAAACTCCTCCATTCGTTATTTTGATTCTTTTGACATGAGAACAAGGTGCACAAGAAAGTGATGGTGAAAGCCATTGAAACAAAGATAGCGACCCACGCTGAATTTTGGTACGGCTTGATGAACACTTCCAACCCGGTCTTTTGGTCGAGGACCCGATCATTTGTGATAAACCTGTAAAAGACACTTCGGATAGAAACAGAGTGGAGTCGGTAGTCATGACACGGTTGCCCGTCCATAAACGATAGGATATCGGACAACCCAAAGGGCATCAGATCATCATCATTGACAAAAGTTATGTTCAAATCGTGTAAAAGAAAGTTGGCGGATGATACGAACCAAGACCGCCTTGTATCTATATTATCTTCCATTTCTTCTTCAAAATCTTGGTTAAAGTTTACCTTGTGCTTCAAGGGATTCAAAGAGTCTAGAAATGGAAACTGTTCCGCTGTTATGCCAATCACAAAACTTTGGGGTAATTTTTGAGCTAGGTCCAAAGTTTGAAGCATCTTGGAGGAACAAGCCGAGCCGTTTGGTGGACATTCAAATCGAGTGACAACAAGGTTTGCAGTAAAATTTGCAGCCGATAAAACATACCAACCAGAAACGCGTGTTGGGGAGCTCATGCTCTGGCTTGAAGAGTCAAAGCATGAGCTTGGCTTGATGAAAATGAAAAACGTTGCAATATCTCTCATAATCCCGAATTTGTAGCTGTACCATGGACCATGCTGTAGATATTCCGACAGTTCGATCGATCGGGATAAAACTGCTTGACTGTCATGGTTGTTTAAGCCTGTCCAAATTATGACTACAAATTCGGGCACCACTTTTTCTATAAAGCACCTCTGAAAACAGTAATCTTCTTTGCATTCCTTGCAAGATCGTAGTGCTATTTTAAAAGAAAACGGGCTATTTTATTATTATCAAAACGTTCTGTCCCTGGTTTCTCCCGAATGAGCAGCACTTGTATGTAGTGGAGCAAATATTTCGCGGATCTTTGAGCCCTCAAGTCTTTCTGAAATGCTCGTTCATCTAACGTCACGGAATACTCGGTTGTTTTTGTTTCCCCCCTTTTTTGGTTTCCAGTTGTCAATCATTATTGGCTTTCGCTTAAGGAGGGAGACAACCAAAATGTTCTTTTTTTTTGGCTTTTTTTAGTATTTCATAAATTAAAATAAAATGACTACTAAAATCAAAAATGTTCTCTAAGATTGTTGTAGAGCGGAAAATTCCGGTTCTAATGATATATGACACAAGTCTGT
>JAQIVE010007057.1:0-10851 GCA_034698285.1 Sminthurinus bimaculatus
TTTGGCACCAACGTGCTTACAATTTTGGTGTCAACTTATGTTACATTGTGGTTTTGTGGTTTGTCCGGATTCTCATTTGAATTCCTAACAAATGTATTGTAAACACTTGATGAACAATTTGGGAATTCGGGAATTTTGATATTTGCGCATCGTTATGGAATAAAAATCTGACCTTTTCAAACAATTCAAAATTCAAAAATTTTGAACAAATTGTCATAACGCTTTAAGCCAAACTCACCAAATCTGTGTAATCCCTCCATAAAGTAAATTTTATTGTTTATGACTAGAGAGATACACATGTGATATTCACTAAAAAGTATGTATAAAATAAAAAAGTTCACCATTTTTGGGGTTTTCTACAACCTTGATTATGAATTTTTTGGGACATTGCTTGACTGTTTATTTTTGAAAAAAATATTCCTTATAAAACATGCTTTTATATAGAAGAGTCTCAGCAAAAGACCTCAACAAATTTCAGCAAGACGGTTGATCACATTTTCAAAGTATAGTGTATATTTTCATAAACTATCATTGAATTAAAAATGCATAAAAAAGAAAAGGGTTGAAAACAATTTTTTTAAAGTTGCCGTTCTCGCTCGTCAATAAACGTTTTTGTGCTTGTTTGGACTGATTAATGAACAATGCTCTAAGATAAACCACGTATGTATTTTATGATATCAACATTTGCCTATATGTTTTTGCCGTGTAAAAAAACATGTGCAATAGATGTTACATAATAACTTTGTACTACAGAATTTCCTTGTTATTCCATTCCCCAGTCTGTTTATTTATTCCTTCCTGGTAAAGCCTCAAGTTTTCCTTCAAGAGCAAATTGTCAGGATTAATAGTGAGACAAGGGCAATTCAAAACAACATACTTAAACCTGCATACATTTTGACATTGGCTAATGTGCGAGCTTGATGGCGCAAAGAGTTCTGGAAAATTATAAGAGGTCAGATATGTTGGTTGAGTAAGAAATTCTGGGACAAGAATGATTGCAATAGCTATTCGGCTGGGTCAACAGTTGACACTACTCAACTGGCCCCAGCACTTGGACATCAGCATTTCATCCACTTGCAATCCAGCGAACAAAAGCAATCATTTATTTATTTGTTTATTTTGTGTGACTTATAAAAAACCCCAAAATGGAGGAGGAATCCCTTGATGTTGTTCACCCAGGCCCGGGGCAAGACCAGGAACCTGACCCAGAGGGGACTGAAAGAGGTGAAAAATTTGAGGTCAAGTCACCGCCCAAAAATGCCGCGGACCCCGTGGGACAACAGCTTCCGGAATGGAAAAGAACCCATCCCAAGGTTCGAATCCCGAGGCCACAAAAAAAATCAACGAAATTCATTATATAAAAAAATTTCAACGCATTCGTAACCATTCAAATTATATGTAATTTCAGGTGCAAAACATAACGGCGCGAAATATGGAGGGCATTCCCGCCCAAAATTTGACCTCGTCCCTGACCGTGGGTCAATATGGCCCGATGGTGCTCCTAGATTCCAACTACACCAAGCAAATGTCCAATTTTGCTCGTCGACTCACCCCCAACCGCCCGATGGCGGGGAAGGGTCAAGGGGCCTTTGGCTACTTCCAAGTGACCCAGGACATTTCGGACATTTGTTGCGCCCGGGTGTTTTCCGAGGTGGGCAAAAAGACGGACCTTTTCGGGAGGTTCTCGTCCAACTACGCAGTGGGCCAGTTTGACACCTCCAACACCCTGCACACCATGTCCATCAAAATGTACACGGAGGAGGGCAACTTTGACATTTTGGGGGGTCACCTACCCATTTTTGACGCCCGGGACCCCTTCACCTTCGTTTTTGGGACGGGGAGGGCGGAGCAGGTCAATCCTCAAACGGGGATCCAGGACGACAACAACGCCATCTGGGACTTTATCACCCTGCGACCTGAGCGGCTGTTTGTGACCCTACTCAGAAACTGCGTGACCTGCGCGTACCCCTACACTTTCCGCTCCGCTGACTACTACGCCATCAACGTGTTTAAAATGATCAACTCCAAGGGCGTCGTCTCCTACGTCCGCTACACGTTTAAGACGATGCAGGAGACCAAGTTCATCACCCGGACCCAGGCCCTGGACCAGGGGGATGCGGACCCCTTCTTCCAGTTCCGTGACCTCTACAATGCCATCGCTCGGGGCGAGTCGTGCAAATGGAAATTGTGTATACAGGTCCTGCCCTCTAGGGAGCTGGGTCAATATGCCAAAACAGTGGGGTATGACTGGGACCCCTTCGACCCAACAAGTACAGTATTCCTTTATTTTTTCAAAATATCCTTGAAAGTTGAAAAGTTATCCTTGATAATGATAATTACCCGTTTTTCGAATACAGAGGAGTGGCCCTTGGACAAATATCCGCTCCGGGAGGTGGGCATCGTCTGCTTCACCCACAACCAGAACAATCACCATAATGAGGCGGAACTCTCCTGTTTCTCCCCGGGTAACGTCCCACCGGGCATCAAAATCGCCCCACAAGACCGCATCCTATCGGCTCGCGTCCTGTGTTACCACGACTCCCACCTCTACCGCTGCGGCACCAATTTCGCCTACCTGCCCGTCAATCGCGCCCGCGGCGTCAAAAACTACAAGACTTATGCGCGGGACGGATTCATGGACTACGATTTTGGGAAACAGGGGGCCGCCCCCAACTATTTTCCAAACACCTATGGAGGACCCCGCGGTACCTTTTTTAACTAAAATCCTGTACCAGTTTTAGAAAAATTTTCAAAAAAAATATTTCGTGCTAAATTGCTGTATTGTATTTTGTATTGTAGAGATGGAGCGGGAAGGAAGGGGAGGGGGACCGGTCATCGGGGGTGAAGTGGGTCGCTATGACCTCCGTGACGAGGACAACTACACCCAGCCCCGGCAGTGGTACCAAAAAATTACCAACAGTGAAAAAGAGGATTTGGCCAGTAATTTGGCCTTCTCCATGCGCAAAACCGCGCGATTCATCCAAAATCGGGCTTTTAACGAGCTCAGCAAAATTGACCCCCGACTGGCTCAAAATGTGCGCTCGAAAATTCGCTCCTACAATAACAGCAACAACAACAATGATAACAATAGTAACGCTGTTGCTAATACTGTGAGGGACTCCGAGGGTCAGGGTCAAGGTCAAGGTCAAAGCCAAGGTCAAGGTCAAGATGACCAAAATGACGAGAAAGACCAGGGGTACCAAGGGGAGGACTCGGCAGAAGAGGATAATGCTGTCGGGCAGTATGAAAATTATGAATCCGTCGGGGAATATAATTACGAGGCATAAAAATTTAGAAAAACGGCACATTTTCATAAATTATGATGAAATAAAGCTTTAATTCGATCAAGTGAAAAAATTTTTCCATGAATCTAAAAAAATTGTACAATACATGAGTCAGAAGGTGGAAGGCCAGCATAAATGTTTGTTCACTCCATACCGATAGATATCGATCGTCTATTGTACATACAAGCGAAACACACAGCACACAGACATTCGTCAACTTGTATGTAGTGTGGAAAAATTAGATCGCTTCCCCCACATTTGTAGAGCATGAATGGTCAATGTCTGGAAAATTGTCATATTATTTTGAATGCCTGCTCAAATTAGCGCAATTACTTGCTACTTCCTCGTCCATACATTGACCAAATTTGTGGTTAGAGTGCCAAAACATACTGCTCAACAAATTGCTCAATTTCCCAATCATCGATTGACACTTGGCCAAACAGGCAGTTTACTATTGTGATACATAATCATCCCATGTTTTGCGTGTATGTACATATGTATACGGAAAAATAAACGTACAGTGCTTTTTATTATGTATTATGTATGGGTCCTTCATTTGGGACAACGAACTGGTCACTATTCTTGCAAACCATGCCACACAAAAAAAGACAAATTGGTGCCACATCATAAACTTGTCACTCATCCCGTCCTTCAAAAACCTTGAATAAATTAATTTCATGTTCACGTTCAAATAAATAAATAAAAATTCCAGAAAAAGAGACAATTCAATAATTGGACATGCTGTCCAGGATTAAAGTTCCAGGGATTCGTCATGTTGTGGAGTGCAGTGTCAATGAGAGTGATCAAGTGGGGTCACAGCAGAGACAAAGTCAGAGTCAGGGTCAATTTCGACACAATACCGCTTGTTTTTTGGCTATTCTTAATTCCCATGATTCTCTGCATTTTCCCAAGTTTTGGAGTTGGCCAGAGGCCGACTGGTAGTACGCCAAATATTGAAAGTCAAGGGCTGGCGGAAAAAATTAATGCGCTTTATCAAACTTTTGCCCATCGACCCGAAGACGTCGTCCTGTGTATAGACCGTGAAACTTATTATAATACTAATTTTTATGCCGGCCAAATCTTTTATTATTCAAATTTAAATTTAAACTCAAATTCAAATTCAGTACTTCGTATCATTTACGAGCTGGAGAAATGCGCTCTGTTTTTTGATGACGCCCTAAATTTCAAGCACCCCGAGTCGCCCATCACAATCCTAGTGGTAGCGGAAGATGCGCGAAATTTAACCCAGCTTGTCTTTAGGGTGAGCCAAATTTAACTTGAATTTCATAGTCCACAATTTTTTGCAACAAAGATCATTCAATGTACCCCTAAATTTTGAATCCTGTATTTTTCACCGCACAATTTTTTCGTTTGAATTTTGTGGATACCAAATAAAAAAGGCCGCAGAATCGATGAGTCTGTGGCTTGAGGAGGGAGTCAAGCATCTTTTATGGCGGCCACGTCTTCTCATCCTATGGCCCGAGCAGGATGATGCCAACCCCTCCGATTCCAATCTAGAAGCTTCCATTCGCCGCCAGTTCCAAAACTCGAGCCCTATTTACCAGCTCCAGGTCCAAGCTCAATCTCAATCTCAAGTTCAAACTCAAATTGCCATGGACAGTCGCATTTTCATAGCGGCGTCCAATTGTCCGGTGGCGGAGGAAGAGGAGGGGACAACAGACGACCCTCAGCCCACGTTCACAATATGGCAAATCTACCATGCTAATTCAATCCTTGTTCTGGACAAAGTTGTGCCTGCAGATCCCTTGTCAAGTCTCCGCGTCGCCGCCACTCGCACTTTTCATCAACTTCCGCTTCGCATCTCTGGAGTTGTAAGCACAGTTTATGTCCTTGAACTTGTACCATCATAATAATATGTATGATATAAATAGATAACTTGTACCAAAGTTGTGCAAAATTTTTAACTTTTTTTATTTAGACGAACAGCTACAATACATTTGACGTAAGTGTGACTCGATTTGAGGGTGATGAACAGGCTATGGAGTTTACGGGGGGATTTTCCGTTGAAATCATGTGGGATCTTCGCGACGCCCTCAATTTTAGGTGATTTTATTTACTCATTCATTGTGAAATTATGCTGGAACCCTTAGAAAAAAATCTTGTTAAAAAATCGTTTGAAATGATGACACGAGTTTGGTCGAAAATCTCATCAATTACGACCAATTTGTGATGAGATTTTGATAAATTCTTATGAAAATCTTATGAAAAATTGCCAATCTTGTCAAACCTCATCAAAATTTTGTGAGATTTGATAAGATTTTTTTCTAATAGAATTTGTAATTTGTTAAATTTTGCTTGATTTTGTGACTTCAGAGTGGTGGGTGTCCCGACCCCGGGCTACACGGGATTCAATGCTACGACGAATCAGTACACGGGGGTGGGTCGACAAATTTATGACGGCCAAGTGGACCTCAGCCTGTCCCTTCACACTCTCCTCGTGTATCGAGCCAAGATCATCACTTTCCTTCATCCACTTCACGAAGAAAGGTAAAAATTACTTTTGTAACGTCAAGTGTAAAAAACTCTCAGAATTCTGTTGAAAATTCTCTTCAAAGAGAAAACTCTCACGTTTTTCAACAAAAAAGTTACAGAAATTCAGCCAAAATCTACGGAATTCTTCCGATAACCACTTTCAACAGAATTCGAAAGATTTCGGCCAAAATGGGCGAAACTTTTAGACCAAGTTTAAGCTAAATTGTTTAACTTTTTGTACATAATCTGTACTTATGATAATGTTTTTATGTTTTTAGAAATCACGCATTTTTTCGTCAACCAGAGAGCATGACCAAAAAAGAAATGTTCACGGTGCCCTTTCAGAGAGATGTGTGGGTGACCCTGTTGGTCATGTGGATTTTACTGGTCGTTTCCATGGTCGTAATTGATGCTGTTGCGGTCGCAGCGGAAACAAAAGCGAAAACTCCCAACAAGCCAACAAAAGGAATGTATCCAAGATTACCGTGGTCATGGACACCATACCCAAAAAAGTCGGCCGTTGAAAAGGGTCGGAGGAAGAAAATGGCCGTGGACATTAGTCAGGTCGCTTTTTGGTCACTGGCCGTCTTCTCGCTTCAAGGTGAATAATATTTATCACATTATATACTGATAGCATGTATTTGTCCTGCTAATCTTGCTAATTTATGACTGTGGTCAAAAATGAATGAAAAGGTTGGCCGGTGGTTCCCGAGTCGGAGACGAAGCGAATAATTCTCGTGTGCATGATCCTGCTCTCCGTGGTTTTGAACATAATTTACTCGGCCTCCATAATTTCTTACTTGGCCCTCAGCCTCTCGCCCATCCACAGCTTTTCTGACCTCCTCAACTACGGCTACTTTCTCGTCGCCTCCAAAACTGTGGCCAAGTTCTATGCTGCCATCCCTGTATGTACTATGTACTACAAAAAATTTCTGTCTAAACCGATAAAAAATGAATGATAATGAGTATTTGTCAATCTGGTTTTATAAAGGAACATCGGGAGAGTTGCCGGTTGCTGGAGGACACGGCCCGGCACTTTGTCAGCGACTCGGACACCATTCAAAAAATGTACAGCGTTACGGATGACGACTCTGCGGGGAGCGGCTCCCTCTTTGCGGTGGTTGACTCGATCGACTCCTTCTATGTCCAAATGGAGCAGATGAACTACTCCCAGGTGGAAATTTGCAAAGTCTCCCGCATCCACTTGGGCACTCCTCAAGAGGTCCTCGCCATGATGATCCGAAAAGGATCCCCGTACAAGGAATTCCTCAGTCTCAAGTACATGTGTGAAATCAGTTAAATTTTAAATTCAGTTCAAATTGTCTCAAAAAAATTTAATGGAAATTAATTAAATTATTTTGCAGAACAATTTTGGTGGTGGAGAGGGGGCTGAGAAACCACCACAAGGAGCGATATCACCGGAACATCATTCCCGCGTGCCCCTCGGCCAAGTCAAAGTCCAGGGGGGACAAGGTGTCCACATTTACCCAACTCAAACTGTCGGACTGTGACCTCGCCTTTCAGATCATTCTCGTCGCGGGCGTTTCCTCCCTGCTCCTCTTGACGGTGGAAATGTGTCTGCGTCCAGCCAGCAAGATTACTTACAATAATCATAACCATAGTAATCATCATTTTCATCGGGTCTGTATAACCCCCACGGCAAGAAAAGCGCCATGGAAATGGGCCTTACAAAATTATCAAATGCAGATGTAAAAAGAGTATTAAAAAATACGTGTGTAATAACATGTGTAAAAAAAGTTGAATAAAAATACTTATTAGATAAAGTAAAAGTTGTATTAAAAGTGCAAGTACCTATTTAACCTCTTCGGGACGGTACAACGTTTTTTATATGGCATTTAACATATGTTGTGATGACAACTGTCCGCATGAGGTTAAATAATTCTTTTTGAAAAACTTGACTTGATACTTGATTCTTCTCGATGGATTTTCTGTACAAAAGTTTACAATTTCAGCCATACAGGGACATGCCCCTGCACTAAACAAAATTGTGGGGGGGCCTGAAACAAGAAAACATATTTTCAAGTGTACAAGTCGTGTCCATTATCCAACAAGAAAAACTTGAAGATCAAGGTCAAAAATTCTTACCTAATCTCATGAAAATTTGATGAGATTTGAGAAGAGTTCTGATGAAATTTCCATGGCAATTCATTAAAATTATTTCACCAGATTTTTTTAAGGGTTGCCAAATCATCAAATTTTCAAGAGATAAGATAATAGTTTTTTCTAAGGGGTCTAATATACATACATAATACATAATGTAATTTATAATAGGTAAACTTTAAAACACCCTGTTCAAATTACATGCACAAACAACCTGGAGCTGGAACTCTGTGTATGCTGATGAAATATTTAGCAGCTGTATTTAATTACGATGAAAATCTTTTATTTATCTTTTGACTTTTTATAAACTTGAATCAAATTTGACGACTGTAGTTGAATCGTTTTTTCGTTCTCTTAAAATGTCTATGTTACATAATATATTAGCATTAAAAATGTTCAAAGGCAGTACAAACACCGTGAATATGCATGCAGTAGAAAAAATTGAAGCATATTAGACATAAAAAAATATGATTGTAGGTAGGTATAATTTAGCAGGCATGGTAATAGCAGTCCAATTTCTGGATAATTTCCACAAAGGCCTGTTTGTACTGTTTCTTGACGATGGACAGGGTTTCAGAGGTGTCAGCCCACTTGTAGTCCCTTGACTCGTCGGAGATGACAATTGGATGACTGGTCTCCGTTAAACGAGCAGGCCAAAGGGTCACGTGCTTTGGGATGTCGTCACTGGTCTCATACTGCAAAAGATTTTTAAAAATAATATTTTATTTACCAATGGCAACTCTTATTGTTCAGCTTTTTCAACATCATAATGATTGAATTTTTGACCAGAATACATAAATTGAATGCATAATGGTATGTTGCTCACCTCGAAATAATGATGAATTCCAAAGATAACTTCATAATGTTGAGGCAACAAAGTCGTTTCCTCTCGCATTTCTCGGTAGGCCGCATCGACAGGGATTTCTCCTTTTTCGACGTGTCCTTTAGGTGGGCTCCAGTCTCCCTTTTCACTGGCCTTCTCCAGTAAAAGAAACTCGGTTTTTCCACGGTCATCCCGGAACAGGACGAAGCCTCCAATCTCTTCAGGATCTTCCTTCCGAATCAAATCATTATTCCTCCACTCAGCCTTCGCATCTAGAATCAAAAGCAATTCATGAAAAAAAATTAAAATAATACGATGGGGTTTTTGTTCAAAAACTGAAAAACAACCTTAAATTTTAACTTTTCAAGTTAATTTGTATACTTTGACTAGAACTTACCAAAGGTGCCAAGAGACGCCGCAATACTCGAATCAACGTTAAGTGCGACGAGAACTCCGCAGGCAATCACAGACAAGGTCAAAAATTTATACATTTTTCGAAAAAATATATATTTTTGTATATTTGTACTTTCAGGTGCTTTTTTTCGGTTGTGGATGAAAAATCCAATTCAAAAGGCAAAAGCTAGAATTGGAATTTTATTAAAACTTGAAGCAAAAGTTGGTTGCTTTCACTATATAAACTGTGTGTATATAGTTAATGTGGAAGTTGCTAATTGTAGTGTGATTCAAGTCAGTCAAACTTAGTTTGCTTTTATACTGATTGAACAGAGGGCTGAATCTTTTGCAGGTATGTATACCCGTGTCAACATGACCAAAGCCGCATGCTTGGTCTAAAGGCAACGTAAACAGTGTTCATCGCTCGAAATTATAATATTATTAGACACAAATTCGAGATTAAACCAGTTTTCTTGGTTAGTTAATTAATGATATGAAACTGTTTTCATGCATCTACATACTATGTGTGGGCACGTACCTTTCTATAAAAATATTATGGAACATATATTGTTTTTCGTTCACTGTCTATCTTATACATAATGAAATTGTTAGTGACTGCTCAAGATAAGAAAAGGGTGACTCTGTGATTCCCGCACTTCCCTCATCATTCCATTTGCCATTTAAATGCATTGTAAAATTCACATGGTTATATAACTGACTACGATAGTGAAAGTAAAGCTACACAAGATACATTGGTAATTGGTATCGTGTGTAAAGTTAATATGTACTTTTGTACTTTGAGCTTGCTTGTAATTTGCTAATATTCGCTCTTCGTGGGGAAGAGGGAAAAGTGACCAATTAATTGGATGGTTGGGCGGTGTGACTGCATTCACACCTTCAACATGCAGCCTCTCTCATCTGTCCCACGACTGTCCCATGACTTGACACACCATCCGTCGCCAAAAATTCAGTCCATTCATTCGTCGGCCGAATGTAAACAGAAGCACTGAAAAGAGGAAGCATTATTTCTCTTTGCTGTGTGCATACTACTAACTACTTGTGAGCTATGCGGTGCGTGATCACCGCCTGCTTTGTTTATCCCTGTCAAAAATGTCTGCGTCAGTTAAAATGGATGAGATGAATGATCTACGCTATGCATAATATACATTGTTCCATCATTTAATCAAATTAGTCAATTCAGAAACTAGACAAGTAAACTATTGACTATGCAGTGGATAGTAAACAATTAAATTTATATTTAGGAATATTATGTTGTTGTAATCTACCTATTGTATTAAATAGTATTATTCATTTCACACGTAATACATGTGTAAGTGTATAGTTTTTAAAGTTATAAGACTTATCTATTTACTTGCACTACATGTGATTATAGTGGTTAGAAAATTACTTATATAATAAAATGTGACATAGACTAAAACATTATATTACAAAATCAAATATTTTATACATAATACACAATATTATAGATAACTACATAGTATCGGGATAAAGTTTAAGTTCATTCAGCAAATTCACGTGGTGAATAATTAATAATGATAATTAATTGACGAGAGAAGAAGAGCCTCGACTATTGAATTAGTCTACATAATGGCAGATGGTCAACTTTGAACGTAAAAATAGCCCACGATACAAAAGTGAAACAAGAATATGAGAAGGGAAGAATGCCTACTGCTATCCTCGTGCAATACACACGGCTGGCAAGCATTTAGGCCAAGA
>JAQIVE010007058.1:0-10849 GCA_034698285.1 Sminthurinus bimaculatus
TTTCGAAAAAAATTTACCAGTACAGACAACTCAAAATCAGTACTGTACTGGACAAAACAGTACGTCTGGCAGCTATATTCATAAGTAATGTGTGACTAAAGATTTAATTTTCCAGACAAAATATTATGATAATGAGAATGCTAGGTATTGTTACTCGTTATTATCATACATATTTATTTCGTAAACTTTTCATTCTCATATCTTCCTTCACTTCATTGTTTGCTTCCTTCTCTTCAATTTTCAATCCCAATAAAACGAATATTAATATTAATGGAAATGCGCGTGAGTCCATTGTAGGATCGAATTGGCATTAGAGAGGGGAGAGAAAAAATATTGTCAAGCGACGTCGCCAAACTGCTCAAAGATACAAATAAATGTATAGTATACATGTGAGTGTCTAATACAACATCATGTGCAAGTATGTGTGTATGTACAAACTACTTGAGAACAGAGAACATGCTCAATCACACACAAAAATCACAATAATTTGCTTGTTGTGTAAATAGTTAAATTTTACAGTGTGCACTATTAGTTTGAGGAGTCAGATACATGCATTGAGTGTATTATATGTAAGAGGAACTTTTATTGAATTGTTGTTGTTGACTCTCTTTCTCTATGTATTTTCCTTTCTATCTCTCCCTCTCATCCAGCTCGGTATATTGACCATTCACAATAGAATCGTACAAATTATATCAATCTAGCTAATCTGATAACACACAAGACATTTTTTTACATGGGATTTCGTCACAACGGAATTGTAAAATTCCTTCCTATAATAAATATTAAATCATGAGTGCAGCATAACAATAGTGAGACACAAAGGTATGGTGTCAATGATACAGGAAGATGTTGAGAGATGATTTCTTCTCTAAAAATTCTTGCATTCTTGTCCATATCGCTTCTAATGAGATACTAACTCATGTTATTACATAATTTATGTACCATAAATAACGGTATATTATATTCTACGGTATATTAAAGTAAATATAACTTCCTCCATTAAATTGTCCACGAATATATTTCTTCTGCGGGATTATGATTTTTTAGAAGCATTGTAAATATAGTTAGCTCAAAATAATACGTAAGACATCAATATTAGTTGTATTAACTCTGGCGTCTCTAATTCACAAAACGAATTGTCCTTAAAATTTTGTTAAATAAACAAGAGAAAGAACAGCATGTGTTTGGCACACGATGACTGATGATATCAAAGAAATAGAAGAAGTATAGAATATTATGGTATTAAACCTGTGTGTATTAAACTGTAAAAAATAGCATACGACCCGGTGCTTGTCATAAAATTAGCAGACTATCGACATATTAAATTGCAATTTATCGCATAATCTTTTAAATATATCTTATGTATAGAATCTTAGTATTTAGAATTCTACACCACATGTATAGATGACTTGTTGTTGGTTATTTTGACCTATGCATGTGTCGGATTTGAACTCTGTGTTATGTGTCGTGTTGTGTGACACATTTTTTTTAAATGACATGAGCGAATAAGCATGTGAAGGCGAGATTTTATTTTATTACCACGTTTATTCATGCATATTTATTCATGTTACGGATTTATAATGTTCGCATTTCTTTTTATTTCTGTTTTGTACTCAATGACATTTGCGATCATCATTAAGTGATAGTGTTTTATGCTTTATGCTGTATGTAACATGTGGGGCAGAAAGGGTCATCACACAAAATCATCCTCTCACCTTTCGTTTTTAATGTGATGGATCGTAACTTATCGGCGGAAAGTTCTTTTGATTAAATTCAATCCTTTTTAATTAAGAAAAGAAAAACAAGTTGAGCACAACTAAATTGCTGTTTTGAAATATCCTTTGGCAATTTATTGTTATTATTATTACCTCGTCTTCTTTTCTTCAACTAGGTACATAGATATGTACATACAGGCATATTATATACACAATTCAGCATGTCAGCATTTTGTATTATTTAATTAATGTATAATATATAACATATAAGCATTACGTAATTGACGAAAAACTTGAGCGCAAACTATCGTATTGTGTAAAGTTGAGAGTTAAAGTTTAAATAATGTGTGTACCGCAGAGAGTCTTTGAAATTGCCTTCAATATTGAGTGCTCGGGCTCTTTCAGTTGCTGTTTGTATATACAAAATACAAATGGTTATGATACACATAAAAATATATGTAAATATCTGTACAGTGTGTCTTGCGTAGCACAGTGATTGAATAAATAATGCATTATCATGAATATAGTAGATGCTAACTTGTAACTGCGAAGAAAGTCAAAGAAGCAAAGTTTCGAATATCCGAACAACTGTGTGGCTTTTTTCTACAAACGTTTTGTCCATATGAACTGAACAAACGGCTCAAGTATGATGTTGGTCGGCGAAACGTTTGTCATGCAATAGACAAATCTGTACTTATACTTGCACTGTTTACAAGTCGTCTTTTGTTTTTTTCCATTCCTTCTTACGACATTATTGTGCACGCCGATGGAGGATGCTAGTCGAATACTATAGGGTGAGTAACTGCAGTCAATCTTTCTTCTTTTAAATGGTGATTAATTGGCTGGAATTTGGAGAAATAGGACAACATAATATTATATATTGTTCATATATACAATGTATATGCATAATTAGACAGTCATTAATGATGATTCAATGAAATAGTAGCCAAAAACTACTGTACAATATTTATGCCATGTGTATAAATGCATACAGAGAGCGTACAGTTTTTTAGTGAGCTGTTAAACTTGGTATGGACGAAACCAAATATGGAAAGGAATTTGAATTTTGGTTCAGACAAAGAAACGCTAAGAGGAAAAATATTTCGTACCCAAGACAACGGATTGGCTGTTGGGGTAGTCAGTTGCAGAGTTCTTGTCTGCATTTCAATGATCCTCGTTGAACACATCTTTGCAACTTTGTACCTGATATTTAATCCTACATGATAATTTATTGTAAATTATGTGTTGATGGTTCCTATTTTGTAACCAAGGGCCCTGATATACTACTTACTACAGAATATAGAATAATCGAAATATGAAAGGAGTTAATCTTTTCGTTCTTTCACCATTAAATGTGATTTATCTACATGGTTTCTATTTGCTTATTCCCATGTTTTGCGACTCTTTCCCCGATTTCCCTAGTAGGGCATAGTGTAAGCGAAGAAATCTGTAGCAAAATCGAATACAATTTCCCGTAAGTGCGGATGCCGATGCATGGAAAAGTTTTATTGTCCATGGTCGTCGTAGCATAAAAAAGTTTCTTTGCATCTATATATCTGTTGTTCCAGAATGAGCCAGAGACTTTCAAAGTAGTCTAGGTAGGTATGTATAGCATCACATGTATTCATATGTGTATGTGTGTACATGTACATGTACATAGGAAAAGGAATGGAACGTGGTCGTGACATAATAATAAAGTCAAGCAAAAGAGAATTACAAAATAAGTTATAATCTCTTGTAACATACATATATATATAGCTACTGTGTCAAACATGCATAGATGAGATTTCCTATCAAATAGGCCTACATTGTTGACTATATAAGAAGGTGTTTTATGCTCCGTTCTGTTCTAGTTCCAGTTCTAGTTCTAGAAACTAGATGTTGGAAACGTTCTTCAGCTTTTGCTTAATAACCACACATCAAAATGAAAATAAATGGGATCCTCGTCAATATATCTGTATGCAAAACAGCAATAATAAAAATATAACGCTGAGTTTTATACTTTGTGCTTTATTTGTACAAGTGAAATCTATACATATATGAGTACAAAATGTGTATTGGAGCTTAAAAAAAATAATAAAATTTATGTAATATAGCCATATACATGGCTTTGTATTTTATCACGACACCGAGGTTTCGAGATTGTAGCTGTATGTATAATGTTTATTGTACACTCATGCATGTATATAAGTAATAAGTATATATGTGACTTGTCTTTGCTTGAGTTTAACTGTGTATAGAAAAAGAAGAGCAAATGGGATAAAAATCAGAGTCACGGTGCCAAACCGGCCAGAAAGCAAATCCAGAAAGTTGACACATACACACACATGTATACATTTTTTTCCACAAATAATAGTAATAATAGATGCATGGGTAAGGTATAGTACGATACGAAATTGATATATTTATTTTATATTTTATTCTATTTTATATATGACGGATATGTGTATAGTGCTGGGCCATTGAGCCGAGCCGGGCTCGGGAGTATGCGCTTAAAACGGTTCACTCTATTTTTCGCCTGTGTACATACTTTTCTATCCGTATTCCCTTACATATTATCATGAACCTATACCTGTATATATCCTGCAGTGTAAGGCATAGCACGGAGCTTATATCGTGATTTTGCTCATGATGATGGGGTCCGGGTAATAGCAGAAAAGCAGATGCAGAAACAGAAGAGAAGGTACCTCCTGATACTTAATGCACACATACATCTATGCACAATGTACATGTATAGTCCGCTCCTATAGAGACTCGAGCATTTCTGCTCACTCTCACAAAGCATAAGAGCACAAAGCTGTGTATATCATTACTACTTGTGAGCTTATTCGTAAATAAATATATCCATGGTTTATAGGGAAGAAAGTATGAGTCGTCGTCGAGTCAAATGGTGGGGGCTGTATGACGTGAATGACGACGGAATAGCTTGTGAGTCTGCCTCTTCTCGTCTGGCTTTTTTCAATGTGTGTGTGTGTGTGTTTGTGTGTATACATGTTTGCAGTGTGCAGTGTGGTGCTACTGTGTGTGTGAATGTAAGGAATAGCAAGGCGAGTGGGGAAAAGGTCGAAGGAGAGCTCTCGCATTTTCTCAAGTCGTTCTTTTCCTGTTTAGAGTTTGGGAGCTTTGCATATCTGGTGCAAGCGAGTCCCGCTGTTCTTCCGTCAGATTTTATTAAAAATGTAACCTGTGTTTTAATAGTGATACTAATCGTATCTTCACCGTCAATATTCCATCACTACCCTAATGGTAAGTGTACCCTACATACTCTACTGTTAGTTATTATTTATTGTTGCTACCTAGTTACTTGCATATATACATATATGTAGAAATATTCAATTAGTTTAATCATTATCATTAGTTATCAAAAAACAAGAAGTCGTCATGAAGTATATAGAAGAATTCTTCACACTCTATTGACTAGTTTTGTTTCAATAGCTCGGCAATATTTCCATCCTTTTCGTCTGCACATATAATCAATAATTTAATATTACAATACTTGTGAGTGGTGTCTGTGTACATATATAAATATTTGTTTGTGCAAAAAGAAAAGATTTTCTTCCTCTCACCATAGATACCTATACATGTATGTATGTATGTATGTATGTGTGCAGATTTAGCTGAGGTCTCACTGTACACTAGCGAGACGAGACGAGGTGTGGATTTTGTGTAGATTATAAAATAATATATGAATAAACAAATACAGTTCAATATCAGTTCAGTGTAACTATTAACTAAACTACTCTTCGTGTACTTATGATTGTATGTATATGTGTAAAATAATATAATATGCATAGAACATAAAATTATTAATATATCTTTAGTTTTTGTTGGAAATGTGAAACCCATTTTTATATGTATGTCTAGTCCTAATTTGTGTGTGTGTATGTGTGTGTCTGGGTTTTCAACTTGTGATCCGTTCTGCAAAAGATAAAACATCGCTGTATGGTAGGCTACTGTGTGCAGAGTAGAGTGTGTAAGTAATGCTAATGGAATATCTATACAGTCACAAAGTAAAACCATGAATGTTATAGCATAAGCCTACTGTACTATACTGTATTATATTATATGCTATAGCAATAACTAATCGTGGTTTTAACTTGCTGCATTTGACGTATAATCTTTATCAGTATACTGTAGACAGTAAATTAATTGTGCAATATATTGCTAATGCAACTAAAGATGAGTTTTGTTGTGTACATATTTGGATTGATATTTGCATTCAGTGTGCTACTTTTTGTCAAATGTGCAAGAAAAGCAAGAAGGTCCTAGTATGTATAGGAGCGCAGGCAAAATATTTTTGCACTATATTGTGTAATTTTGCTTAGGAAACGAAGGGTACGAAAGTCGATCTTGGAATTTATGTCTTTTTTATTTATTAATTGGCCCTAATACACACAAAATATTTGTTGGTTCAACAAGAATAAGTATGGGAAAGAGCATAAACTGATTCCCTTTTCGGAAAAAGTGATGTATAGGTAGAATACTTAAAATGTTAGTGAGAGATTTTTAAAGTTTAAAGGAGAAGAGAAACAAGTGAAGCTTTATTATTTTAATGTATGTGTTATATTATCCCAACGCAGTCGTAATAACCGTAATAATTTACAAGAAGCAGAGGGTAAAAGTGTCCTATTTCTGATTTACTCTTAGTGACAATATTAATTAATGACCTCTTAGCAGAATACACATGCAGCATGCTGCTACATTGTACACGAATACGCGCATATGTACAAGTAGATACGTACATAATGGGTTTCCTAGTATCCTATTTCCGTAGAACTCTGCTAACATGCTATAGCATAATTTTAAAATTCGTGGAAATACTTTCGGTTTCGATTTCGGCTCGTTTCACCTAGTAACAAAGTATCAAGTATACATTTAACATAGATCAAAGCAGTCAGTAAAATTGAGTCTTGTTAAAAGTAAAAAGAAGGACGAAATTTTAGTGGATGTGTAAACAGAGAGGCAGCTAGAGAATTTTACATTACATTTGGAAAGTAGTCATCTCTGTGATCCCTACAGTCAACTACATATTATTTTGTACTTTATGGATGATGAAGTCTCTTCATCTCATGCCTGCTGCCTGCAATGCGTACGGACAGACTGTATACTTTACCTATGTAGTCTGATAAAATTATCATATTCATATTTTTCTCCTGTATATCCACTCATCATACACACCATCGCCATCGAAGCAGACATTGTTCGAATAACATGGCATAAAATATGAAGTGTACACAATTGTACTTTGTCGCTACTCTCTTTACAGTTCATGTACTGGATTATACTGTTATGCAGACTCGTCAAGTTGTCTTCTTTCTTCGTTCCTCTTGACAATGACCACCGTGGCTAAGTATATGTGCACATGCATTATACGTATAGAATACAAAGGGAGACAGAGAGGGGGAGAGAGAAAAAAGGTTGACAAATTAGTCTATTGAATTATTTACCTGTCACAATAATATTAAATGCCTACAAACGGTACACTTTTATTTCGACATATATTTGAGGCTTAAACTAGAGACTTTTTTATATATCTACCTATACATGTACGTGTTATAATATTTATATGTTGTCGATGACCCTTGAAATTCAATGTTTTACAAATCGATGATGGTTGATATAATACAGGCTCTATGTATGTTTCACCTTTATTGTTATTAGTTAATGTTATTTTCCTGAAGATATTTACAATTAGAGGATGTGTATACAGTATAGGTAGTGCAGGTATTTACCTCATGTAATTAAGACCAACATTTATCTTTACCTCTTTGACGCATGAAATAATAATATAATGACGATAATAATATAATTCTTTTCCTTCAATCCCGAGCGGTGACTTTGGTTAGTATGTACATAGCAGTGGTGATATAATACAAATATTGCATGCAAAATAGGAGTAGATTTTTCTCCACTAATCTCAACCAACAAGATAGAGCCTAAGTGGACAATAAAGGATTTACCTTTGAATTGGCTAATTATTTACCTTAACTACTTATTTTATTTTTTCTTCAAATATGGTATTATGTAGAGTACCTACTTTACACAACTACCTAAATACCTACTTCATATCTGCAGCACTTAATTTGATGTTCTCTTTAGTAATGAAGTTTGAAGTATGTGCAATTGGATGAACTCTAATCACTTTGGATTGGCAGTGTTTAAAAACTAATTAAATAATTTTTCTGAGATAGTTCCATTTAATTGACTATTGACTATTTTATTGACGCTCATATGAAATCCAAATCCAAAACAATTTCCATTTTCCCCTTTCCTCTTTAATGCCTTTGAATTTATGAATATACATGCACAGGAATTCATACAAAATAAACTTGATGCGAGGAAACAAATATTTAATTGCTTTTTTCGTGGAAAAACTATCGAAACCTTTCCCCGTTTTTCCCTTTCCCTTTTAGATTATAATTGCTGTCAGCTGAGACAAACGACGTCATTTGACTTGCACTGTCAAGAAACATTTTGGTTGTCGTTTTTTCTCTTACACAATGTCTGTGTGTAGAACGTCAGTTAGTTGTAAATATTAAACGACTACGTCTTAAACGAATGCTATTTTAGGCTCTATAACCAACCATCAATAAAACTATGTTGAAATTGGTTTTAATTTTCTCGGTCGATAATGTCAAATGCAGGGATATAATATCTAGGCTTATTCGGATGACCTTCGCCTAATGCAAAAATTGTACCACACGCTATGTAGACTATATACGTATTTTAAAGGTCAATTGAAATTTAGGGAGTTTATAATTAATATATAGGTATTCTAGAGAGTTCTATGTTATTATCTCCATCATTCGTTATAGTTATGATTCTGTATATTTTTATTTGATTGTATAATTTGTAATTTGGTGTCACGTGTGAAGACGACAGCTAGATGTAAGATTGTGTTGAGAAACAAATTGTTTTAGACCTGTGTGAACATTACTTTTTAGATTAAGAAAAAGGCCAATGGGAAAAAATGTAAATGGCTTTTTGAGCCTGTGATAATATATAATAACAGAGACACGCTTCGCAGTGTCATTGGGAAAATTTGAAGTTCAAGTGAAGACGAAGTACATAAAGTACTGTGAACAAATACACAACCAACGACCATATAATCTAATATGAACATCTATAAGTGTGAGTATTGAAGTAAGTACGTAGTACGGGATAGACGTTTATGTGTACACACGCCGATGCCAGATAACTTGTGACTGCACTAGTTGATTTTAGTTCAAATAGGAATACATAGTTTAAAGAAACATACAAGCATATAAACATACGGGCATTCAGTATTTTTATTTTATTAATAATGGCACGGCATATGCATAACATAGATGCATACTTTGTTCTCGTGGCACAAAATGCCTGGCCTGGCTTTTACTCAGTTGTTTTCTTTGCCCAAAAAATATTTTTGTAAACAATTTGCGACTCAAAATTCTCCGGTTTGTATACATATACATATCTTGGCTGGGGAATGGATTTCGCAAGGGTGTTCTGAAAATTCAAAAACTGGTGTGTTTAGCTTCGTTTTTACAAATTTATGTAGGTGCATGCAGTAGACGTGCTATTGGACGGCTAAAAATATCAATTTCATATTTTAGCCGAGTATCATGTGGTTATAAGCATGTAGTTGGTACCATTAAAAAATTTCCATGTATGTATCAAAATGAGTTTGATGGCTTGAACAATTGGAAATCTTGTATTTGTTATGACGAACTCGGGTTTGATTGCCCCAATATGTTGTGCACATATGCATGATAGGTAAAATACCAGTATCAACTTGGATTCCAATGACTTACTGACGTATTATGTGTCAGTCACGCATTTACTACTACATATCGTATACACACGAACCTTTCAGGGCTCAAGAGTTAATGGAAATTCGATATCAAATTTTGGATATATAGTCAAAATGAAGTAATAGTATCTTACAACTTAGATAAGATGGATTGAGCAGGTTTATATTTATGTACAAAGTCTAATATTACCTCAAGGAAGCGGGAAGTAACAGTAAAAATAGTTTATACTATTCAATTTATTGTAATGTAGGTATGTATATTTTTACATTTAAGCCAAAGCTATCATAAACCTTTTTGTCTCTCCTGTTTACAAGTGCTCTGTAGTTTTTGGCTTTATTGTAGATAAACGAATTCTATATGCCGTACGCCGTGAAGTAGGTACATATTCCCAGTACGCACAGTTCCTATAGTAGTGTACTATAATTTGAAACCCATCATTTTTATATCTGCCGATATGCATGTACACACAAAGGTCAAGGGAATTGATAGATAATAGCACGAGAATATATTATGTTTCCGACCATACAGAGTGAAAATTTGTAATGATATCCAGGCATGACATTTATTTAATTATCAACAGCTCATCTCCCACTTTTTATACGGTGCTAATGGTATTGCAAGCACCCCTTGTAGAAATCGTAAAAAATATAGGAAGTATACTGAATTCTGAATTGAAAAGCGGTGGAAAACTAGAAAATGAAAGCATACAGCATTATTTGTTATTTTTGTACAGAATAGTTTTTTGTTGAAACTCGCATAACCCACGTGTATCGAAAAGTGTGTACTAAAATAAAATTTAAAACGCTCTATAGTACTTATTGAAATTGTGATGAGTAGGCAAAATGAACAAGTATGTGAGATGAAGATGGCTGCACAAAACATACGAATTACACTTGGACACTGTTACTCTGACAATAGCAACGCTCATCAGAAATTTGTTCTAGAAAAATAAAAGAGCCTGTTTACACATTTTTCTTTGGGATTGCGCTCTAGTCCATAAAAAATAATGACTATTATTAGAAATAAGAAGGGAGTTTGTAAGCAAGTGAATTTATACATGTGTATGCTAAATCCACACTTCAGTCCGAGATTATCTTTTTGACTCCATATAATAATATCATAACGATAAAAACTCTTCTCAAAGTTTGTGCTGCACTGTAATTCTGTCATTACTAATTGGATAGTATTCTAGTATGTAAATTGATTATAGTACGTAGATAATAGATAATAGCCAAGGAACCTTGAGCATATGTATGTGTGTATAATGCGTGAATGCAAAATCTTACAACGTTTTCAAAACCGTCTCCTAACGAAAAATAGGGCACAATTTTCGTCTCCCTA
>JAQIVE010007059.1:0-10847 GCA_034698285.1 Sminthurinus bimaculatus
AAAACGGATTAAACACGTTAATAAATCATTGATTGATTGATTGATTAATTGATTGTTTTGCCGCCCCAAATCGTCGTTTACGCTGTTTTTGCTTTGACACTCCCCTGTAGTGATGCGGCCTTTAATAAATATTTAAGTTTGTCTATTATTTTGTGACTGAATATATGTACCAAGTACCTGTGGCAATTGGCAAGTAGAAACGTTTCGGAAGTTGACCGTTTGACCTGTAGGGTTGACAGAAAAAATAAATAAGCATACGAAATCGAGATTTGAGGTGGTACCATACTTAGGGTTGGTAAGAAAATTTAAGTAGGTACCGGAACTTGAGATGATGCCGGATATTGAGGTTGTACTGGGATTTGAGATGGTACGTTGGTTACAATTGGGGGTGCATTTGAACTGGGACCAGGACTGGGACCGCGACTGGTACCAGCACCACAAACGTCAGTTGGTGGAGTCAGTGACGAAACGTTGCACATGGGCTGGTCGATGGACATTGAAAGGCTGGACACTTCATATGGATATTTCCAAAGTAGCACTGGCGCTGGGGGGATAACAAATGCATCTTCTTTTTTAGAGGTACCATACTCTCCAGTTTCCGGTTTGTATACAATGGCCGTGTTTAAATCCTTGAGATCTTCGAGTCGTTGCTCCATACTGCGGGTTCCGAGATCTGCAGAGACCCAGGGACTGAGACTGGCAATTCCTTTGGGGGTAAAAGCCGATAGTGAGATTCCGCCCAGGCGGGAGTCCGAAAATCGGAGAAGGAAGGTCCCATGTCCTTGCTCTTTCAGGTAGTTTTCCGCAACAGTTCGGTCGATGAAGCCAACAATTGAGCTGTAATATAGAAATTAAATTTATGAAAAGGAATTTGAAAATGTTCCCCAGTGGTACCAGAGTGCGAGGGTACCAAAACTATCAATTCAATCAGAAGTTTTGGTACCAATAATGAGAGGCACCCTTCATGCTAGCTGTAAGATTTTTAACCTTTATTTCTACAGCACTGTTTCTGTTGGTACCAAAGCCGAAAATTGCGGTAAAAAATTCACCCTATTTCCCACAGCTTCTGCAGATGTTCCTTAATGAGTGCCGCAATGTGGTAAATCCAGGTCCAAGGGGTAACTTCCTCCTTTTTATCTTTTGTGGTGGCCACCGTACAAAATCTGGTTCGATTCACGCACGAATTTTCCGCCTTAAAGTTTAACCCATTTCCAAAAAGTTTTGCACGAATGTACTCCAGGTCGTGGACACTAAGTTCCCGATTCGTGTTTGTGGCCCATTTAAAGTAGCAGTTGATTCCCTTTTTAAACTGGGACCAGGGGACCTCGTTTGGGACCTGGAAGGGCACTCGGCCCACCTCTCGAAAATAGTTGTCCCAAAAAAAGGTAGCAGTGGCCCCACACTCTTGGGTTCGACTTGTTATGAAGACAATGGGAACGCTGCACGCCCAAACTTCCAGAGGGATGCCCCCCACGTCTATAGTAGTCGTGACGAGGAGAACCGATTTCTTGTTGAGTGTCTTAATTCCTTTCCCTGGGCCTTTGAGGGTAGCTTTGTGGACCTTTTTTATTTTCAGGCCTCCAAAACTATTTTTTAAATGAAATATTTTGAAAATTAAACAAGTTTTACAAAATTTAAGAGCTTGTCAAGTTAAGTTTTTTTATTACCTAAACTTGTCCTCAGAAATGTCGATGTCCTTTTTGATCATAAAATTTCTTTCGTCTTTAAGTCTGAGTGCGGCCACGGGAGAGGGCATTTTGTACTGATATAATTCCGCCGCCTCCGCTTCATTCAGAATAAATATTTTAAATTGTGATAAAGCTCCATTTCCGGTTTTATTCGCCCGGATAAATTTGATGCCAGTTGTAAAATTAACGTCCTGCTTAAGTGCCTGGGGTGGCTGCTCATTTACAACCATTAAATGCTCCGAAAGCTGAAGCTCTAGATTTCGAAGCTGCAAAAAAGTGAATAAGATCATTCAGGTAAAAAATTCGAAACTTTGACCTCAAAAACAGAATTAGTACCCATTGCAAAAATTATACCCTTGTCATGGTAGCCGAATTTGGTCCACTGGCCTCATTCGCTTTTAAAAGGAGTTCAACTCCATCCATCAAACTGTCCAGCCACGTGGTCACCTTCAACTTGACCGACTCATTAATCGCAACACTGTTCATAGGGTGGCCCAACTCGCTCCATTTCCACCTGACCAAATATTCTTCAACTAAAACTGGCACCAGATTTTGCAGCTCGCTCAAAATCCCGTTCATTTGCAGTAATAGGACCTCGATATCTAAAATTGTTTTTCAAAATTTTCCACAAAAAAGAGAATTTATTCACTATATTCACAACTTACTTTTTTTATTGAGAGCTTAATTTTGGGAAACTAAATTAAAATTTCAACCTGGATCCGGCGAATCAGCAATGCCGGCCTGCCCCAAGTACGAATAAGGGAACTGAACATATCTTTGAAGGGCCGGATTGGCCTTTAAGCTTTCCAGAGCGACCGTGTATGCTGATATTCGGTCCTCAAATGAGCTCGTAGGACTATTTATGATGGCCTCAAAGGTCCGATTAAAATCCAAGTCAAGATTTGCCATAGTTCCGGAGATATGATTTTTCTTTATTCGGTAGTTTAATGTTGACCACCCTGTCTGTACCTATATGTTAACAAGCCAAATCCATTAAGGAAATTTTATTGCCCCTGCATGTTAACTTTTTGAAAATTTTCGAAAAAATTACCTTTGACCTGGTGTTGCTCCTTAACGTACCTATGGCTAAGGGCAGCTACACAACGGGTAACTTGCACACGATGGTATACACATATCTGTGGTACCACTTTGCTATTGCGTATTTCAAGACTGATTTATCTGTATGTGAGTCGTGTTAACGAAGAGCGATTGCCGACTTTGACGATCAACAGCTTTGCTTTTTACACTATATGCGTTTTCTATTCCGCTGACGAGATCCTTGACGTCAAAGTCGGCAATCGCTCTTCGTTAACACGACTCATGTTCACCGAGTTCTACTATGTAACTTCAATTTACTTCAATTGAGCTTAATTTAAATTCTCTTTCTCTTGGGGGGAGTTACCCAATAAACTACTCATGTATTTATATACAAAAGAACTGGCAAACTCTTCTCTCAACGTCGCGTCGGACTGTGATAAAGAAATGCTTTAACTCTTATGATTGTGAATTCCGAGTCTTTGCTCTCATTAACAGCTTGCTCTTATATTGCAAGTATTTACTAGTAAATTCTGACAAGCACAATATGAATTTTGGTATACGCAGATACATATTTAGTTGTACTATGACTGTATTTACGCAAAGTCTTCTTCATATAATAAATATACACAAATAAGATCGGAGGGCGTCAAAGAATTGTGAGGTGTGGGGACTGGTCGACAATAAGCCATACGTTTAGCTCAAAAATAAAAATACTAATCAATAATAAAAATTTTTGGTAAATAGGGATTAATAATAAACGATGCTTTTGTGGGAACAAGTTTTTTGTCTCTCGTTCGAAGACTCAATTTGGCAACGCTATGATATTGAGCAAGTGCCGTCCCGAGTCCGACAGAATTTGGCAGTTTGGATTGAAGTTTTTATGCTGGAGTCTAGGTATCCTTGTCATTTGATTTTTTATGTAAAATAAAAATAGCGTTTTTATAAACGTTTAAGAAGTTTTAACTAATTAATAAACATAATGTATGCACTCACAGCCAGGGTCCCGTCATTCCCCTGGAGCAACTTGATCAATCGGAACAATGGCCATTCGGAGGACTTGGGGAGTTTTTCAACGGATTTTTGGAGCAGCTGAAGACGGAAACGGAGAGAGTGCGATATGACGACTTTCTCCTGGACTACCCAATTTTTCACGAGTTTCTGCAGCGAATTCAAGTAGGGAATTATTATAATTTCTTTAAATCTTTAGAGCACTATCGTGTGCAGCAGTTTTGGTGTAATGCTTCTTTTGGTCAAATGCAGATAACAGATCCCTCGATATTATACACCAAGTTACAAAATTGTTTAACCGCCGAGCTGGTGCAGGTACAACAAGAACAAGTAAGTAAATCGAAATACTTCTCTCGACACGAGTATAAAGCTGAAAAAAGATTTTAGCTTGCACTTGATATGCTTTTTAAGATGGTCCTGTTTGATTCACCGGACCCTGATACCATCCGGTACAACGTTGATCGTCTTATGTTCAGTTTAGAATACTGGAAAAAGTTTACCGAGCTCATGCATCCTTTGGCACAACAACTTTTTTTTCAAGAAGGATATGACATTTTGGTCAACCAACTCCGTCGATATGAATCTCGCTCCTTGATTCATGCCCAGACCCTGGTGACGAATTTGGAGACCCTGGTAAATTCTTTTGTAAACAATGGCGGATTCCTGCAAAAATTAAAATGGAGCAGCACTTCAACCCCTCCGCCTGACGCTAAAAACATGAATCAAATTCTTACTTCCGTCCAGGGGTGGTTCTCAGGTCTATTTACCCTGATACGTGGGTTTACCGAACATTGTACTGAATTTCTGGCACTTTGCCAGGACCCGAATACAGCGCTACATATTGAGCAGTTCAAAATAAGGGTAAATCTTTCGATAATTTTTGCAGCAATCATATTTCCAAATATTTTTTTTATTTTTCATAATACATTATTTCAGGTCCAAGCTTTGCAAGTGACCTTGCTTCAAAATTCTCTTCAAGTTCAAGTTCAGCCTTCCCAAGTTCTGATGCAAAAAGTTTGGCATACATTCTCTGCGCTTTTCCTTTTCCAGCAAAGTTTTATGGCTGATCAAGTGCAGAGAGAGGTCAATATCGATATTTATATTGTTAACGAAGCCCAAGCTGAACAATTCTTTAACGTAACGATGCAAACTTTACAAAATCCTGAACATGGTCAACAACAAATAAACATGGCTTTGTTTGCATCGGGCCAGCTTGACAACGCCCAAATAATACGAACATCGCAAGCTTGGGACGACAATGCTCAGTAAAGAACGAACAAAAACTATCCAAACTGAAAATGTTTTTGCTAATTTTTTAAATATATAGACTTTTTACTTCTTTTGCCTGATTTTTCTAGTCCGATTAGAATCGCTAGGGCAACAAGAAGTCGGACGATTCGGACTCTTCGGGAAAAAATGTGTTTTGTTCTCCACACGAGTTTTGTGTTCCAAAACCGAAATATCGAGGTAATTTTACAGCAACTATTTTATCATAATTACATATTATGTATACGTGTTGATACTTTTATTTTGCTTTTGAAACTAGTCTTGGTGCTGTACCAACCCGTTTGTATACACCGTGAGTCCCATTCAGCGGGTAGAGGCTTGTGGTACCATTTTTTGGGACAATTATTTTCGAGAAGAGGGCCGTACACCTTTTCAGGTCCCGAACCACGTTTTTTGGCCCAGCATGGCCTGGGCTCTTTTTGAGTATTTCAGGAAGGCAACAAAGTCAAACGAAGCAAATTTAACGTCGTGGGCCCTAACTCCAACTAATTTGGCCTACCTCTGTCAAAAACTGGTGAATCAGCAACCAGGCGATAAGGTGATTGTGACTCGTGATGTATTTGATCAACCAAACCAAACCTTGGGAGAGGGCGGAAAAAACGCCGCGAGCTTTTGGGATTGGTTCTTTTCCGCAACAGCTTTAGCTGAAAAACATTTTTCGTCCATTTGGAATCTAGGGTAAAAAATATTCGTTGATTTCAAAATACAACATACATGTACATTGTATTATTGCTGATATCTGGTAAACCGTGTCCTAGTATTTTTGGCAACTTTGATTGTGACAATGTTGTTGCAGACTGATTGTCGGATTTGTTGAGCGCTCAGCTCTTGAGGATGTTCACATGCAGGGATTTCAGCCGGGGTCATTTTCGCTCCGTTTTTCAGAAGAAGTCATTGGAGGAATATCCATCTGTTACGTTCGTAGTAGTCAGCAAGGTCAAGATGGAAGACAAGTTGTGAGCTTGGTACCATTTGACGATGACGATTTGAGCTTTCGCAACCTTGACCAACGGATCTACGATCTGGGTACACTACAAAAAATTGTACGGGTGGACCACGCTGGCATTTGGAGCGAATGTTTAAAAACTGATTCTGGAATTGCTCTACCCGTTCCTTCTTCAAACGGTTTGAAATATTTTTTGAAATAATATGAATTTACCTACCTTTTTTCAAAAATTAATTGCGGAATTTTGTTTTGCAGATCCAGTTCCAAATGCCAATCGGCCTTACGTGCCATGGACATATTTCATGCAAATTATCCAACAATAAAGGGCAAAAGTGTTATTTTTGCTGGGAAAATTTATTCAATTTTAAGTCAATCTCAAAAATAATAATTGGTCGCCAAAAAAAAATGAGCAAACTGAACCGAATTTGACACATAAAAGTCAGATGCAATAAAAATGTAAAACCAAGGTACAGCAATAATTTCTTTCATAAAACGGCAACCTCGATTTCTTGAATAAGAGCATGTTTTTATTTTGCAATTAATGAGCAAATCCAGCTCACTGCACTGTAGCAAGTCAACTTCGCGACTTTGATAAAAATATTTTCGCCATATTTTTTGCACGCATGGTTTAATCTTAAAAGATTATTCTACTTCAACTTTTTGTACCCTTGGAAAAAAATCATATCAAGTCTCTAAAAAACGGGATAAAAATTGGCAAGATTAACATGTTTTGATGAAAATTGCACGGTATTTAATCAAGATCTCATCAAAAATTGATCTAAATTTCGACCAAAATTGTATCCTAAACTTTATAAGATGTTTGTCAGGATTTTTTTAAGGGTACTTATTTTAGTTTGCATGCACTGATTTAGTGAAAGCGAAAAAAATTTTGTTTTTCAATCGAAACCCATTCATCGTCATCATTGAGGTAGACCAGAGTTCTAAGAGATTTTAGGTCCAATATTCGTTGAGCCAAATTTGCTACTTTCAGCTCAAGTTCCGTAAGCGCAATCACGTTTAAAATTTGTTTCCCGCCATCCTTGTCTGTGACGGTGATGATCTGAACTGCACCTTTGACCGAGTCGGACAGGCAAAGGGCAAATGATCCGATAGGGAACCTTGCAATTAAAATATCTGCTACAACTTGGTGATCAAAGAAGCCAACAATGAACCTGAAAATCGCAATATCCGAGTAAATCATTACCTGTGCTTTCACAATCATACCAAGTTCTTGCAACAGTTAAGATGTCCTTTTACTTACCTCCTTTCCCAGAAAAACAGCAGGTGCTTTGCCGTAAGTTCCGTGACAGAAAGGAACCAGTCCCATAAACTATCCCAGGCCAAGTTTTGTTCTGCAATGAAGTTTGGGGAAATCGGACAATCTTCAAAATGTTTCCGACCCAAGTAGGCAAAGTGGTCAGAGTTGAGCTGCCGGGTGCTTTTGGTCATTGTGCTGAAGAATCTGGACAGGGCTGTTTGCATCGCAGACCACGTTACATAACTCTGGACCTCAAAGGGCGATTGATCTTCCGTGCCGAAATAGTTCTCCCAGAAGATGGAGCCTGAGGCTTTTGTACGTTGACGGGGTTCTACAATGCATCTGATAGGGCTGCTGCAACACCATGTCTAAGCAGCAAGAAAAGAATCAAAAAAGTTAAGGCATATATTTTGCACTTGAAAATTTTGACGTTTTTAAAATGCAGACATATTGCACGTTAGCGCACCTGATAGCGTTGACCATTTAAAAAAAACTGGGCACAAGCCAAAAGAAGCTTTTTTGGGGGTCCACCACTAGCATCGACCTTAATTTCTTGAAATTTTAGAATTCTAGAGGACAGCAATCATCATTATGTAATTGAGGCTATTTAGTGCATTTTGAAAAACAAAAACTATGCTGTTGGTTCGCACCGGTAGTTGACACCGCGACGTCAGTCAGGATTTCCGAAACCTAAAATATTCCACGTTTTTAAGACCGGAGAAGCTGCTAGCTTTTTAATTTTCATGCCCGGTCAAAACAAATGTCTACGAGCACCAATCAACCGAAAACTGAATAACCCTGTGATTTCCGAGCAAATCCAGAAATCGATTTTCTTAACGAACTACGCGGTATCCGAAGGTACCAAAAGGTTCATAAATTACCGAAAATCTTAACGTTGGCGTAAAAACCGAAGTTCTGGGAAATCCGGGAAAATCAATTTGGAATAAGTTAATTTAAGTTTTCGGAAATCATGTCGCGGTGTCAACTAACGAATAGTTTGCCAACAACACAGAAGCAAATAGTAAAATGCTTTGAACGAACTTTGACTATCAACCGTATAGACTTACTGGGTGGCCTCGCATAAGTTTTTTGGATACTTTTGCAGTTTATTGTTCACAATTTGACTGTCTTTTTCCAGCTCCGATACAATTGCAAGATTTTCCTCTAAGCTTGCGTTTGAAAACACTTTCAAAGCCTGGTCTTCGTTCAATAGGTGAAAGGTCACGGTGATCACCTCTCTGATGTCATAGATCACAGGTGCATCACTAAACAAGACATCCAACTTGACCCTTAATTCGGAATTGGGTTCCACCACCTGTGGTGTGGGGTGGCCTTGAAAATATAGGGCGCTTGAGAGTAGGGACTGCGCCAGCACGTTTATCTACGATTACATTTTCGATTGCAGAACGTTAGTCGCTGGATTGTTAAAAAGCATTTGAATAAAATTGTACAACTTACACGTTGAATCATCCCCTGTTCAACTCGCAAACGGTTTGGTTCCCCACAATTTTCGAGAATCCTGCTGTAGGTCCGAGAGTTCCAAAAGCCTTCAAAATCCCTGAGGGTTTCAAAAATTATGGAGTACCAGCACTTAATCGTAAAGACGATCGTACAATGTTCTTCGGGACAAGGTATCCTTTGCCACTTTAATAAATGCAAAAGGCCTTTGGATCTCTGAAGGATCCCAACCTGTTCTTCCAAAAATGTAACAAATTCTTCAGCAGAATGGAGACGCTTGTTTCGAAATTCATGCAGTTCTTTTCTCTGAATTTAAAAAACAAAACAAAACTTTAAATGTGGGTACTGAGTTTGTATTGTGTACTTTGCTGGTGATTTTGTTTTTCATAAAAGCCATAAAATTTTACCTTTGTAACCAGAACTTGTGAGTTAAGAGTTGGTTTAGTGTCTTCAAGGTGTTCAGAATCTGCCGCAGTTTCATCACCGAGTTTAAAATTGATCAGCTGAATTTCGGTTTCTAAAGCTGTCATTTCTTTAACCATGTTCCTCCATTCACTTAGGCGGTGATTGGCACTATTAATGTGATGGTTCAACCAGGCCATTTCAGTGACCTCAGGGTTAGGCAGAGAGGATAATATTGACAGCTCCTCGGTCAAGCACCTTTCCAAACGACTGTACAACAGAAAGGGATCTAGTTTCTGGAATAAGGCATCAAATTTTTTAAGCTGTGCTGTGATACAAAACTTTGGACCGCCGTATTAATTTTATTTGTTACATCGTAACTGCTTCAAGGCATTTGCCTTGTATTGTACCTCAATATCCTGGGATATCTTTAGTAGTTTGTGGTAAACCTGGACCATGATTCGTCTTTGACTGGCCTCTATTTGAATGCGTTCGAGCAGCTCCTTTTGAAACTGTTCCACGCCACCTGGCTTAACCTTGCACATTTCATCGGAGGAGATGACCTTTACATTTCTTTAACAATGAAAGAATCTGAATAGGTTTCAAGCATGGAATTTATAGTGCTTCCACATTTTATAGGACTTTTTACGGATATTTCAAACAAAAAACTTGTTCAAAAACTTCAATACCTGTAAATAAGAGCCATTTCAATCCAGGGCGCCAAAAGGTCCCGCAAATGAATTGAGATGGACTCAGCTGCATATTTTCTATAGATGCGAGCTTGAAGTTGCTCCGGCAACTGCTTAATCTTATTCCACAAGGTTGTCGTTTCTGATCCGTTATAGCTGGGAGACCTGGATACGCTCGTTGATCCAAATGAGGTTGGTTCCTCTAGTACGACACTCTTAAAGGAGGAGCCAACTTCAAGGTTCTTAAAAGAAGGAGTTGGATCCTCTGGCCTTTGCAGATCCTTCTTTCGTAGCACCCTCTGAAATACCGTTAGCTTTGGCATATCGTAGGAACATTTAATTTCTGGCCATGTGGGTTCATTTAACCCAATTGTTATGGCTGTTAAACGCAACATAAAAATTATAGTATTCATCAATCATTTTAATATCACTTCTCATTCATATGCTCGTAGTAATAAATATGCAGAAAATTTTGTAAAGGAACTTTGTTACGTTCGTAAAAAAATTTGAACTCCTTCGGAGCAACTTCCGCGTAATTTAACCCGGGGTCGTAACAAAGGACGTTACTTAACGTGCTGTCGAACAATATGCGGTAGATGAGACTGGAGCTATTGAAGCCTATCAGATAAACTTTTTTGTAGACAATTCTGTATAAAGACAAGATGAGGCACCAAAATCTCTGTTCAAAAAGCGATACTACACAATGGTAGTAGGGCTTTTAAAATTTAGTACTTGTTGTTAGGTTTAAAGATCCTTCATTTTCCGGCGAGTCAACTGGAAGCATCGAGCTGTAAACTGTACATTTGCGACCTTTTTTCAGATCTTCGACTCCTGGAGGAACTGCAACAGTGTAGGAAACCCCGCCAAGGACGGTGGTTGAAAAGCAAATAAGAAATGTTCCAAAATCTTGCTCTTGTATTATTTTTTCGGCATTTTCTCTTGCCATAAAGCCAACAACGGCCCTAAAAATATTCGATTTAAAAAATCAATCAGCTACAGATCGTGGGTGAAGGTGCCAAAATGGACATACAAAGATTTGCAATTCACAAAATGGACATACGAAAAAATGCAAG